>AWOL01S0045642.1:21157-50095 GCA_000715115.1 Nicotiana otophora
TATATAGGGGATCGGGTTGCACGCCGCAATAAATGTATTTAAAGTTTATATGGGGGAACGGGTTGCACGCCGCAACAGACTTATTTAAAGTTTATATTGGGGGAACGGGTTGCACGCCGCAATAGAAACAAGTTGAGGGATTTTGACTGCTGAATTGATTTCAATTATTAATATTATTTATTGATTTACTACTATTCTCGTTATTATTATTGTTTTTATTACTATTATTGCGTACAGGTTAATGTAAGCGACCCGTCTTAGCTTCGTTACTACTTCGTCGAGGTTAGGCTTGGCACTTACCAGTACATGGGGTCGGTTGTACTGATACTACACTCTGCACTTCTTGTGCAGATTTCGGAGTTGGTCCCAGCGGCGTACCATAAACTTGCTCGGATTCAGCTACCAGTGGAGACTTGAGGTATAGCTGCACAACGTTCGTAGCTCTGAAGTCCCCTTCTATATTATCTCAGTTGTGTATTATATTTCAAATAGCTTGAATCATATTCAGACCTTTATTTGTATTATTCTAGAATCTCGTGCACTTGTGACTCTAGTCCTGGGATGGTGTTTAGATATCACGATTATTATGGAATACTCACTTTATTTCAAACTTTATTTCTACATTTGTTTTCTTGTTATTAATTAATTCAAAATTTTGTTAAAAATGGCTAATTATATTTAAACATTGGCTTGCCTAGCAAGTGAAATGTTAGGCGCCATCACGGTTCCGAAAGTGAGAAATTCGGGTCGTGACAGCATCGAGCTTATATGAGGGGTAGGGCTCATTTGTAACTTCCCTTTCCAAGTTGGGAAGATTATATTTGGGCTTTGTCAGATAGGTTTGGTGCTGAATTTGATGACCCTATGAGTGAATTGATCAAATTAAAGCAAACAGGTGGGGTGGTTGAGTTTCAAGAATCTTTTGATCGAGCCATGACTAGGCTCAATCTAGAACCAAGTTATGCTATTATCATATTCTTGGAAGGACTTAAGCCTGAGTTGGGAGATGCAGTGAGAATCCTTAAACCATATTCCTTGCCCCAAGCTTATCATTTGGCCAGAATCCAAGAGTCTATATTCAATAAACAATCCAAAGCCATGAAACAAACCATTCTATAGTCAAGTCCTAAACCCAACCAGTTCTTGCAGCCCAACCAGTTCTTGCAGTCTAACAGACCTTCAACTCCCCCTGCCAACCATTTACCTAAACCAAACCAACCAGTGGAGGCTGATAAGTTCAAAAGGAGAAGGTTAACACTAGCAGAATTAAGTGACAAAGGGGCTAGAGGACTGTGCTTCCTATGTGACGAAAAGTTCCACCCAGGTCATGTTTGCAAAAACAAGGCACATCTGTACCTGCTAGAATTAGTAGAAGATGTCGAAAGTCTAAAAGAGCTGGGTGATGAACTACTTAAGGTAGAAGAGGTCGCAGAAACTTGTGAGATTTCTATCCATGCTTTGCAAGGTACTCAAGGATACAAAACCATCTGTCTTATAGGATACTCTCACGGGAAGCCGCTTAATATTTTAATTGATAGTGGGTCTACGCACAAATTCATGAACAATAGACTAGTAGCCAAAATGGGCTGGAGACTGGATCCTTGCAATCTGTTGGATGCTAACCTAGCTGATGGTAATTCAGTACCTATATCTGGAGTATGTAAGGGGCTGGAATGTCTTTTGCATAACACAGTCTTTAGAGCTGATTTCTTCTTACTCCCACTAGGTACTTGTGACATGGTTCTGGGAGTTCAATGGCTTAGCACCTTGGGTGACATTATCTTCAATTTTAAGCAACTGACCATGAAGTTTGACTATGAAGAGAAAATGTTTGCTCTACAGGGGATTACACCTTAAGTTGAAAATGGTTGAATCCTCTTCACTCAAAAAATCTACAAGTGACAATGTCTAGGTCTTTATGATCAGAGTCTCTTCCCATGAAGAGAAAGATGAGAAACTGTTAGGAGAACCAATTGGGATCCAGCAGGTGCTACAAGAGTATGAGGAAATTTTTCAAGAACCAAAAGGATTATCACCACTTAGGGAACACTTTGATCATCATATTCCCTTAAAATGATGGGCAAACCCAATCAATTCAAGGCCTTACAGATACTCTCCAGTATAGAAGAATGTTATTGAACAAATGGTATAAGAATTAAAGTCTCAAGGTTTGATACAAAATAGTTACAACCCCTTTGCTTCCCCTGTGGTACTAGTAGGAAAGAAAGATGGAAACTGGAGGCTTTGCGTGGACTACAGGCACTCAATCAGTTAACCATCAAAGATAAACACACCATTCCTATCATTGAAGAGCTACTAGATTAATTGGGGGGTTCACAGGTTGATTCTAAGATAGATCTTCGATCGGGCTATTACCAGATCAGAATGGCACATGAGGACATCCATAAGACTGCATTTAGAACACATTCTGGCCACTACGAGTACTTAGTCATGCCCTTTGGGCTGACTAATGCCCCTTCTATCTTCCAAGGATTGATGAATCATGTCTTTCAAGAGCATCTCAGAAAGTTTATTCTAGTATTTTTCGATGACATCCTTATCTTCAGTAAGAACATTGAGGACCATGCTGAGCACTTGAATATTGCTTTCAGACTTCTTGTGCAACACCCGCTTTATGCTAGAAGGACTAAGTGCCAATTTGCTGTGGCTAGTGTTGAATACCTGGGCCATTTCATCTCTGCTGAGGGTGTAGCCACAAACCCTAAGAAAATATAGGCAGTCCAGCAATGGCCAACACCTATTACTGTCAAACAACTGAGGGAGTTTCTGGGATTAGCAGGTTACTATAGGAGATTTATTAGAGGATATGGACACATAAGCAAGCCATTAACAGACCCACTGAGAAGCGACCACTTCAAGTGGAATGACCAAGCAACTGCAGCATTTCAAGACCTTAAAGATGCTCTAACTTCTGCACATGTCTTAGATTTACCTAATTTTAGCTTGCCCTTTGTGGTGGAAATAGATGCTTGTGACATAGGGATTGGGGTTGTCATTATGCAATCAGGGCAATCCATTACCTACCTGAGTAAAGAGATATCTCGTCAGCACCAACCCATATCTGTGTATGATAATGAACTACTAGCATTGGTCATGGTTGTCACTAAGTGGGGGTAGTTTGTGGTCAAAACTGACCAGAAGGCACTCAAATTTTTGCTGGATCAAAAACTGCACACTGGAGCTCAAATCAAATGGATCACTAAGTTAATGCAATTTGATTTCGAAATCAGTAAAAGAAGGGGAAGGAAAACAAAGTTGATGATGCCCTCTCTAGACTTCCAGCAATTGAGATAGCAGCTCTTACCTTGTCTTCTATGAGGACTGACTTGTTACAAACCATCAAGGATAGTTGGAATGCAGATCCAGAGTTAACAACCTTAATTCAATAATTACAAACCCACAAGGAGGAGGTGAAAGGGTACTCCTACATTAATCAATAGCTAAGGAGAAAATGGAGACTGGTGATTGGAAGTGATCAGACTCTAAGACATGAGATCCATTATTTGTGGCACAACTCAGTAAGTGGAGGACATTTAGGGATAGACCACACTTATAGAAGAATGGCTTAACTTTTTACTAGAAAGGAATGAAAACAAATGTTGAGGAATATGTCAAGAGGTGTGATGTGGATCATAAGAGAAAGTATGATCATTCAGCTTACCCTGGGTTGTTACAACCCCTTCAAATTCCATCAGTGGCTTGGGATAGTATCAGTGTGGACTTTATTGAAGAGCTACCCAAATCCAAAGGAAAAGAGGTCATTTGGGTGGTAGTTGATAGGCTACCCAAGTATGCTCACTTCATAGCTTTATCCCACCCATATTCTACTATGGATATTGCTAAGTTATTCATTGGGCATATTTTTAAATTGCATGGTATGCCTGCGGACATTGTAAGTGATAGGGATCCTGTGTTCACTAGTAAACTGTGGCAAGAGCTATTTGCAATACAGGGAGTTACCATAAACACTTCTACTGCTTACCACCCTCAATCTAATGGTCAAACTGAGGTTATCAATAGGTGTTTAGAGACCTATCTTAGGTGTTATTGTTCAGATTCTCCCAAGGACTGGGTACAGTACTTAGCATTTATTGAATGGTGGTACAACACTACCTTTCATACATCCATTCAGACCACTCCCTATGAGGCTCTATATGACCAACCCCCACCTTTGCATCTACTTTATGTGTCAGGGGATTCAGAAATTGAAGAAGTGGATAGGAGTTTAACTACTAGGGAACTGAAGCTTCAACTACTGAAATTTCATTTAGTTAGGTCTCAACAAAGAATGGTGGAGCAGGCCAACAAGTACAGGTCGGACAAGCAATTTCAAGTAGGAGATTGGGTTTATTTAAAGGTGCAACCCTATAGGCAACTAACTCTGTCCACAAGGCACTTCACCAAACTCTCTTCCAAATACTATGGACCCTATCAGATTTCGGGAAAGGTTGGGATTGTTGCCTATAAGCTTGCTTTACCACCTCAGTTACTCTTACACCCAACCTTCCATGTCTCACTACTCAAGCCCTGCTATGAAGTACCATCGACGGTGAATCATCCTCCAGTTTTGGATTTGTCCAGTCCCTACTGCCCTTATCCAGCTAAGGTGCTAGATAGAAGGATGATACAAAAGGGAAATAAAGCAGTGGTATAATTCTTAATTCAATGGGAGCAACTACCTGAAGATCAAGCCACCTGGGAAGATTCTAATGTCATCAAAGACAGATTTCCTACCTTCATTCCTTGAGGTCAAGGAATTTTTTTCGGGGGGAGTACTGATATGACCTCAGTGAGAGCTTGCACAGACGGGAGGATTACTTTAGGCTTTAAGAGTAGTAAAGGAATAAACGTAGTTATGTTAGTTACTTAGTTTGAGGAGTTACAATTTGGCCCTTGTTTTATATTTTACGTATGTCCATTAGTTAATTACTTTACACTTTAATCTCAGCTATGAGAGTATTTGTATACGTGTAATGGCTTTACACTATCTTTATGAAATGAAATCCTCTTAGCTCATCTTCTTAGTTTAAATTCCTACAAATTCTTTTTCTGTTTTCTTCGAAACCATATCATCAATTCCCTATTTAAATCGCCATCAACGAACAAGTGCAGACCTCAGCTTAACAATGAAACTCAGTCACATTTCTTTTTTCAATCACCCAAAATCACAATCGGATTTCGGATAGTGTACCCCAAACGAGAATAATGAAACCGGAACAAGAAACGAAACAGTGAAGCAATTTTTTGAAAATGTGAATTATTTTTGTTATTGAGTTTTGTTTGGGATCTCTTGGGGAGCTTAAATCTGAAGTTATAATAAATTTTCTAAAGATTCAAAGAAGTTGGGTTGGAAATTTGAGCAAAAATTGATTAAGATGAAAGAACAATGCTGGTTTTGGGTGGGGTAATGAGCCGGATTATGGGTAGGTGTGTTTTAAACCGGGTTGTTGTGTTCTCTTGTTCTTTTTCCACATTCAAATATCCTTAGAGATGTTTAAATATCTATTAGGATACTTGAAATATTTAAACAACTCTTATGAGAGATCTTTAAACAACTCTTAGAATGTTTAAAAAATCCATTGGATTGTTTTAAACATCTAATGAATGTTTTGGAATGAAAGTTCGTTATTATATTTTTATGCTATTGTTGGTTCAGTGAAAGTGCGAAGAGAAAAGATGACAATATAAACTTTAAACTTTAAATCTTTTACTTTATGTTTACTTCTTTATTAAATTCTCACTGAGTCTGATTTATTTGAGCAACTCTCACGTTTTTAAAGTGTAAATATCCATTGCATTTTTATTTGTAGCATACACTAGGGTGATTAAAGATATGTATGATGAAGTCAAGATCTAGATTAGGACAGTTGGAAGAGAATTCGAACGCTTTCCAGTCAAGATGGTGTTGCACCAGGGACCAACTCTTAGTCCATTTTTATTTGCTTGGCGATGGATGAATTGGCGCACTATATTCAACCGTGGTGCATGTTATTTGCAGATGATATAGTACTGATTGATGAGATGCGATGCAGAATTAGTACTAGGTTGGAAGTTTAGAGACAAACTCTGGAGTCTAAAGATTTCAAGTTGAGCAGGACTAAGACAAAATACTTAAAGTGTAAGTTCAACGACAAGAGGCTGACGTGGAAGTGAGGCTTGGTACATAAGTCATCCTCAAGAGAAGGAGTTTCAAGCATCTTGGGTCTATAATCCAAGGTTCTGCGAGATTAATGATGATGTGACACATCATATTGGAGCGAGATGGATGAAATGAAGGCTTGCATCTGGTGTCTTGTGTGACGAGAAGGTGCCACTAAGACATAAAGGTAAGTTGTATAAAGTGGTTGTTAGACCGACTATGTTGTATGGGGAGGAGTATTGGCCAATCAAGAACTCTCATGACCAGAAGATGACAGTAACTGAAATAAAGATGCTGAGATAGATGTGCGGATATACTAGGAGAGATAAAGTCATGAATGAAGATATTCGAGATAACGTGAGAGTGGCATCCGTGATGGACAAAATGAAGAATGCTAGGCTGGGATGGTTCAAACATGTGGAGTGGAGATGCACAGATACCCGTTAATTTCAACAAGGTTTTTAATCCTATATCACTTCAAATCAACTTCAAATAATTTCAAATTTTGTACTCAACCTTCAAATATTATTCCTAATAATTTTAAATAATACCCACTTCAAAAGAACACGGCCGAATTTTCAAACCCATTTTAAAACTTCAAGATTAGTTTTCAATAATAATGGACTTCAAAATTTGATTCAAAAGTGGTCTAAATCACCCTTAACAATCGAAGAAGAAACTAGAGTAGAGAAGGAAGAGGATGAGAGAATAAGGAGAGATGGGTCTTTTTAATTTTCTTTGGTTTTTAATTTCTTAATTCCCAATTTTTAATATTTCTAATCTGGCCCCGCCCCTTATTAATAACCCCCTAATCACTCCTTGAAACCAAAGAAATCGAAAAGAAACAAATCCTTACGTTAGAGGTGCTTTTGCCTGTTTCTTCTCCAGACCAGTCGTTTTGAGAGTAATAGTTCTGATCCCCTGTTTACTGCTTCCCCGATATCTTTTTCTGCTTATGTGACTTGTCGAGAGGTTTTGTTCGTGGTTTCGGAGTGTTTTAGGACACTTAGTCCCTAAAATGGAAGTTTAAGTCTTAGGATTTTGACCGTAATTGGAACGACTACGGAATAGAGTTTTGTCGGTTCTACTAGCTCCGTTGGGTTATTTTGGACTTAGGAGCGTGTCCAGAATGTGAATTGGAGGTTTGTATCTGATTTAGGCTTGAAATGGCGAAAGTCGAATTTTTGGGAAGTTTGACCGGTAGTGGACTTTTTGATATCGGGGTTGGATTCTGATTCCGGAAGTTGGAGTAGGTCCGAAATGTTAATTATGGCTTGTGTACAAAATTTGAGGTCAATCGGACGTGATTTGATAGGTTTTGGCATCGGTTGTCGAAGTTTGAAGTTTTAAGTTTATTAAGTATGATTTGGAGTGTGATTCGTGTTTTTTTTTGTTGTTCGATGTGATTTGAGGTCTCGACTAAGTTCGTATGATATTTTAGGACTTGTTGGTATGTTTGGTTGAGGTCCCGGGGGCCTCAGGTTTATTTTGGGTGGTTAACGGATCATTTAGAAATATGTTGGATTGGCTAAAGTTGTTGCACCTGGTATAATCGCACCTGCGCATTTTGGGCCACAGGTGCGGTACTGCAGAAGCGGCCATTGAGCCGCAAAAGTGATCATGGGCCTGCCCAGCCAGGACCGCAGAAGCGGTAAGAGTCTCGCAGGAGCAGTGAAAGGAACGCAGAAGCGGGCGCCCAGGTGCGGCCACCTCATCGCAGAAGCGGACCCAGCCCTCTTAAGTCATTTCCACACCTACGATGGAATTTTCGCATGTGAGACTAGAGGTCCGCAAGTTCGAGATCGCTGGGCAAAAAAGGGTAAATTATGAGGGTTTGATCTCATTTTCATTTTGGGTCTTTAAGAACTCGGATTGAGGCGATAATTCAAGGATATTTCGGAGAGAACTTTGGGATTTGGGCCATTCAGAGTCGGATATTCGAGGAAAGGGCATTCTTACCGATTGATGGAGCTTGGTTTGAGGTAAGTGGCTTGCCTAATCTTGTGTGGGGGAATTCCCTTAGGATTTGGTACTGTTGTGATATGTGAGCATCGTGTACGTGAGGTGACGAGTGCGTACATGGGCTATTTATTGTAAAACCCGATTTTCACTGAGTAGTTTCCTGTTTTCATCTTAATTGAGCTATACCAGCATGTGTATTTATTCTGCTTAGTCTAATATTGCATCTCTACATGCTTTAACTGCTTATTTGGACTCTGTGTAGCATGCCTAGTTGATTTCCTGTTTCTCCTTGATTTTTATCAGTCTTAATTGTAGGATTCTTACTGTTAACTGTTGTATTTATTAGTTGAGCAGTGTGTTTGCTTTTGAGACTACGAGGCGGTACCTCGGGAGTTCTCCCTGCATATTTACTTTTGATACTACGAGGCGGTACCTCGGGAGTTCTCTCAGCACATTTACTTTTGAGACTACGAGGCCGTACCTCGGGAGTTCTCCCTGCACATTTACTTTTGAGACTATGAGGTTGTACGTCTGGAGTTCTCCCTGCACATTTACTTTTGAGGCTACGAGGCGGTACCTCGGGATATCTCCCTGCATATTTTGGGACTACAAGACGGTATCTCGGGAGATCCCCTGTTGAGTATTTACTTTTGGGACTACGAGATGGTATCTCAGGAGCTCCCCGGTTGTTATCTCATTGTGCTGTGTTGTTATTTCTTTGTGAATTCTTTCTGTTAAATTCTCCATTTTACTTCATTTTTATTATATCATTTGTCTTATTATTATATCCTAGTAGGTCCCGGACCTGATCTCATCACTACTCTATCGAAGTTAGGCTTGGCACTTACTAGGTACCGTTGTGGTGTATTCATGCTACTCTTCTGCACATCTTTTGTGTGTAAATCCAGGTGCTTCTTATCAGCCCCGCTATTAGCTGGGAGAGCTTGCTACTGTACGGAGACTTCAAGGTACATCTGCCACATTCGCAGACCTCGGAGTCCCCCCTCTATTCCCTTCTATGTCATTTACTTTGCGTACTCCTTTTATTAGAATCTGGTGTATAGAGATACTAGTTTCCTGTCTATAGCTACTGACTTATGATGTTCCGGGTTTTGGGAATACTGTGTATTACTAGAGTGTTGGTTATTGTACATGCCAAGCGGCATTGTTACTAGTTATTTAGTTATCTGTTGCAGTTAGTTGTTAAGTTTTACTTCCATTTTTGTTATTTCCGCATTTTGTTAGGCTTACCTAGTCATAAAGACTAGGTGCCATCACGACGTCTTACAGAGGGAGGATTAGGTCGTGACAAGTTGGTATCAGAGCTCTAGGTTCATAGGTGTCGTGAGTCATAAGCAAGTTTAGTAGAGTCTCGCGGATTGGTACAAAGACGTCTGTATTTATCTTCGGGAGGCTATGGAACTATTAAAAAAAATTACACTTCCTTGATTCCTTGTCATGCAAAATTGTTGACTTTGAAATTCTAAACTTCTGTATTCTATTCTCTCATAGATGGTGAGGACACGTACAGGCAGCTCTGATGACTAGGTACCCGTTCCCCCTACTAGAGCCGCGAGAGGCTGGGACCGGGGTAGAGGCCGAGGACGTCCACGCGGTGTAGCTAGAGCACCCGCACGAGCTGCTACAGAGGAGACCCAGTAGCTCCAGCTGGATGGCAGGCACCTGAGGTACATGTTGCTGTACTAGCCCTCTAGGAGACTCTAGCCGAGTTTCTAAGCATGTTCAGCACCTTAGCTCAGGCTGGATTGATTCCACTTGCTCCTGCCACATCTCAGGCCGGGGGAGGAGCACAAACTCCTGTCGCCGGTACTCCATAACAGTGGGTTCAGGTCGACCAGGTTCCAGAGATTATACCAATGCAGTCGGCAGCTCCAGCTCAGCCCGAGGTTAGGGCAGCAGTTTCTGAGGCCCGAGCCAGTCGCAGAAACCACGCCCTCCGAGAGCTTGTTTTGAGTGTGGCGACACTTGCCATATGGTTAGGGATTGCCCCATACTTAGGAGGGGTGCACCTCCAAAGAATTCTCAGCCACCGCGTGCTCCAACCGGTTCCTCGGGCTATGATTACAGCACCAGCTACTGCCCCACCTTCTCAGCCAGCTAGAGGTCGAGGTCGGGGAGGTCGAGGTCGCCCTAGAGGGGGAGGCCAGGCAAGATATTATGCTCTTCCTGCTTGTACAGATGTAATTGCTTCCGACTCTATCATTATAGGTGTTGTTCGGTCTGTCATAGAGATGCATCGGTTTTATTTGACCCAGGCTCCACTTATTCCTATGTGTCCTCTTATTTTGCTCCGTATTTGGGCATAGCCCATGATTCTTTGAGTTCTCCTATTTATGTGTCTACACCTGTGGGAGATTCTATTGTTGTTGACCATGTGTATCGGTCGTGTTTGTTTGTTCTTAGTGATTTTGAGACCAGAACCGATTTATTATTGCTCAGCATGGTAGACTTTGATCTTATTTTGGGCATGGACTGGTTGTCGCCCCATTATGCTATTCTTGATTGTCACGCCAAAACTGTGACGCTGGCTATGCCAGGATTACCGCGATTAGAGTGGAGAGGTACCTTAGAGTATACTCCCTGCATAGTTATTTCATTTCTTAAAGCTCAACGAATGGTTGAGAAGGGATGTGATGCATATCTAGCTTATGTGAGAGATGTCAGTATTAATTCCCCTACAGTTGAGTCAGTCCCAATAGTGAGAGATTTTCCAGATGTATTTCCAGCTGATCTTTCGGGTATGCCACTCGACAGAGATATTGACTTTGACATTGATTTGTTGTCGGGCACTCAGCCTATCTCTATTTCTCCATATCGTATGGTTCCTCCTGAGTTGAAGGAGCAGTTATAGGAGTTGCTTGATAAGGGCTTCATTTGGCCCAGTGTGTCACCTTAGGGTGCTCCTATCTTTTTTGTGAAAAAGAAGGATGGTTCTATACGGATGTATATTGATTACCGCCAATTGAACAAAGTCACAATGAAGAACAGATATCCGTTGCCTCGTATTGATGATATTTGATCAGTTACAGGGTGCCAGAGTGTTTTCCAATATTGACTTACGTTCAAGCTATCATCAGTTGAAAAATCAGGAGCCAGATTTCCCAAAGACTACTTTCAGGACTCGGTACGGTCACTATGAGTTTCTTGTGATGTCATTTGGGCTGACCAATGCCCCAACAACATTTATGCACTTGATGTACAGTGTGTTCCGACCCTATCTTGACTCATTCATCATTTTGTTTATTGACGACATTCTGGTGTACTCCCAGACTCAGGAGGATCATGAGCAGCACCTGATGACTATGCTTCATACCTTGAGAGAAAAGAGGTTATGTGCAAAATTTTCATAGTGTGACTTTTGGCTAGACTCAGTGGCATTTTTGGGTCATGTAGTATCGAGTGATGGGATCAAGGTGGATCCGAAGAGGGTTGAAGCAGTGCAGAGTTGGCCCAGACCGTCCTCAGCTGGAGATCCGGAGTTTTCTTGGTTTGGCGGGGTATTACCATCGATTTGTAGAGGGCTTCTCATCTATTGCAGCACCTATGACCAGGCTGACCCAGAAGGGTGCTCCGTTCTGGTGGATAGAGGAGTGCGAGGAGAGCTTTCAGAAGCTCAAGACAACTTTGACTACAGCCCTAATATTGGTATTGCCTACAGGTTTGGGGTCTTATACTGTATATTGTGATGCGTTATGGATTGGTCTCGTCGCGGTGTTGATGCAGAATGGTAGGGTGATTGCCTACGCATCTAGACAGTTGAAGGTGCGTGAAAAGAACTATCATGTCTACGACCTTGAGTTAGCAGCTATTGTTCATGCCTTAAAGATTTGGCGGCACTATTTGTACGCTGTCCCTTGTGAGATCTACACCGATCACCGGAGTTTGCAGCATCTGTTCAAACAGAAGGATCTTAACTTGCATCAGCGGAGGTGGTTGGTGCTGCTTAAGGATTATGATATCACCATTTTGTTCCATCCCGGGAAGGCCAATGTGGTAGCCGATACTTTGAGTCACCGGGCGGTGAGTTTAGGGAGCTTAGCCTATCTACCAGCAGCAAAGAGGCCCATGGTGTTGGATGTTCAAGCCTTAGCCAGCCAGTTTGTGAAATTGGATATCTCTGAGCCGAGATGAGTATTGGCTTGTGTGGTCTCTCGGTCTTCTCCTTATGATCGTATCAGGGAGCGTCAGTATGATGACCCCCATCTGCTTGTCCTTAAAGACACAGTCCAGCACGGTGATGCTAAGGAGGTCACTATTGGGGATGATAGTGCATTGAGGATGCAGGGCAGGCTATGTGTACCCAATGTAGATGGTTTGCGTGAGTTGATTCTCCAAGAGGCTCACATTTCACGGTATTCCATTCATTTGGGTGTCGCAAAGATGTATCAGGACTTGAAGCAGTATTACTAGTGGAGGAGAATGAAGAAGGACAAAGTGGAGTATGTAGCTCGGTGTCTAAATTGCCAGCAAGTATCAGCGGCCAGGTGGGTTGCTTCAGAAGTTAGAGTTTTCGGAGTGGAAATGAGAGCGGATCACTATAGATTTCGTTGTTGATCTTCCACGGACTCAGCGGAAGTTTGATGTAGTTTGGGTGATTGTGGATAGACTGACCAAGTCAACTCATTTCATTCCTATGATGACTATCTATTCTTCCGAGCAGTTGGCTCGAATTTATATCTGCAAGATTATCAGGCTTCATGGCGTACCGGCATCTATCATCTCTGATCAGGGTACGCAGTTTACATCACAATTCTGGAGGGTTGTACAGTAGGAGTTGGGTACTCTGGTTGAGTTGAGCACAACATTTCACCCTCATACGGACGGACAGTCTGAGCGCACTATTCAGATTCTGGAGGATATGCTCCATATTGCGACATGTCGGGTCCTACTCCGGGTGTCACCCATGAAGGGTGTTATGAGGTTCAGAAAGAAGGGAAAGCTGAGCCCAAGGTTTATCAGCCCATTTGAGGTGTTGCGACGTGTTGGGGAGGTTGCTTATGAGCTTGCCTTGCCTCCCAGTCTAGCAGGGGTTCATCTAGTATTCCATGTTTCGATGCTCCAGAAGTATCACGACGATCCATCTCATGGGTTGGATTTCTGCTCAGTCCAGTTGGACCATGATTTATCTTATGTTGAGGAGTCGGTGGCTATTTTGGACAGGCAGGTTCGAAAGCTGAGGTCAAAGAACATTATTTCTGTGAAAGTTCAGTGGAGGGGTCAGCCGGTCGAGGAGGCTACTTGGGAGACCGAGCATGATATACGCAGCCGTTATCCTTATCTTTTCACCACTTCAGGTATGTCTTTATACTCGTTCGAGGACGAACAGTTGTTTTAAGAAGGGGAGGATATAACGATCCGACCGCTCGTTTTGAGAGTAATAGTCCTGATCCCCTGTTTACTGCTTCCCCCGTATCTTTTTCTGCTTATGTGACTTGTCGGGAAGTTTTGTTCATGGTTTCGTAGTGTTTTGGGACACTTAGTCCCTAAAACGGAAGCTTAAGTCTTAGGATTTTGACCGCAGTTGGAACTGTGTGAAGACGACTCCAGAATGGAGTTTTATCAGTTGCGTTAGGTGATTTTGGACTTAGGAGCATGTCTGGAATGTGAATTGGAGGTCTATAGCTGATTTAGTCTTGAAATGTCGAAATTTTAATTTTTGGGAAGTTTAACTGGTAGTGGACTTTTTGATATCAGGGTCAGATTTCAATTTCAAAAGTTGGAGTAGGTCTGAAATGTCAATTATGACTTGTGTGCAAAATTTGAGGTCAATTGGACATGATTTGATAGGTTTTGGCATCGGTTGTGGAAGTTTATAGTTTCAAGTTCATTAAGTTTGATTTGGAGTGTGATTCTTGTTTTTGTTGTTATTTGATGTGATTTGAGGGATCGACTAAGTTCGTATGATGTTTTAGGACTTGTTGGTATGTTTGGTTGAGGTCCCGGGGGCCTTGGGTTGATTTCGGGTGGTTAACGGATCATTTGGAAATGTGTTGGATTGGCTGAAGTTGCTGCACATGGTGTAATCGCACCTGTGCATTTTAGGCCGCAGGTGCGGCACCGCAAAAGCGGCCATCGAGCCGCAGAAGAGATCATGGGCCTGCCCATCCGGGACCGCAGAAGCGATAAGAGTCTCGCAGAAGCAGACTCACAGGAGCGGTGAAAGGAACACAGAAGCGGGCGTGCAGGTGCAGCCACCTCATCATAGAAGCGGACCCAGCTCTCTTAAGTCATTTCCACACCTGCGATGGAATTTCCACAGGTGCGACTAAAGGTTCGCAGGTGCGAGATCGCTGGGCAGAAAAGGGAAAATTACGAGGGTTTGATCTCATTTTTATTTGGGGTCTTTGAGAGCTCGGATTGAGGCGATAATTCAAGGATTTTTCAGAGAGAACTTTGGGATTTGGGCCATTCGAAGTCGGATAATCGAGAAAAGGGCATTCTTACCAATTGATTGAGCTTGGTTCAAGTTAAGTGGCTTGCCTAACCTTGTGTGGGGGAATCTCCTTAGGATTTGGTACCGTTGTGATATGTGAGCGTCGTGTACATGAGGTGACGAGTGCGTACATGGGCTATTTGTTGTAAAACCCGATTTTCACTGAGTAGTTTCCTATTTTCATCTTAATTGAGTTATACCAGCATGTGTATTTATCCTGCTTAGTCTAATATTGCATGTCTACATGCTTTAACTGCTTATTTGGACTCTGTGTAGCATCCCTAGTTGATTTCCTGTTTCTCCTTGATTTTTATCAGTCTTAACTGTAGGATTCTTACTATTAACTGTTGTATTTATTAGTTGAGCAGTGTGTTTGCTTTTGAGACTATGAGGTGGTACATCGGGAGTTCTCCCTGCACATTTACTTTTGAGACTACCAGGCGGTACCTCGGGAGTTCTCCATGCACATTTACTTTTGAGGCTACGAGGCAGTACCTCGGGAGTTCTCCTTGCACATTTACTTTTGAGACTACGAGGTTGTACCTCGGGAGTTCTCCCTGCACATTTACTTTTGAGACTACAAGGCGGTACCTCGGGATATCTCCCTGCATATTTTGAGACTACGAGACGGTATCTCGGGAGATCCCCTGTTGAGTATTTACTTTTGGGACTACGAGACCGTATCTCGGGAGCGCCTCTGTTGTTATTTCATTGTGCTGTGTTGTTATTTCTCTGTGAATTCTTTCTGTTAAATTCTCCATTTTACTTCATTTTTATTATATCATATGCCTTATTATTATATCCCAGTAGGGCCCGGACTTGATCTCGTCACTACTCTATCGAGGTTAGGATTGGCACTTATTGGATATCGTTGTGGTGTACTCATGCTACTCTTCTGCACATCTTTTAATTGTAGATCCAGGTACTTCTTATCAGTTCCGCTATTAGCTGAGAGCGTTTGTTGTTGTACGGAGACTTTAAAGTACATCTGCCGCGTCTGCAGACCTCGAAGTCCCTCTCTATTCTCTCTTATGTCATTTACCTTCCGTACTCCTTTTATTAGACTCTGGTGTATAGAGATACTAGTTTCTCTTCTATAGCTTGTGACTTATGATGTTCCGGATTTTAGGAATACTGTGTATTACCAGAGTGTTGGTTATTGTATATGCCAAGTGGCATTATTACCAGTTATTTAGTTATCTGTTGCGGTTAGTTGTTAAGTTTTACTTCTATTTTTGTTATTTCCGCATTTTGTTAGGCTTACCTAGTCGTAAAGATTAGGTTTCGGCACGACGTCTTACGGAGGGAGAATTGGGTCGTGACATCTGCGGACGCCATCCAATCTACCTCTAGTCTCCAAATGCCAATTCGAGCTGATATGCCTCACAGACAGCTGGGACCAGTACCACAATCTATACAAGTGCAGAGTATAGTATGAGTATAACCGACCCAATGTACTCCGTAAGTGTCGAGCCTAACCTCGACGAGGTAGTGACGAGGCTGTGACAGGACACCCATGTAAATAAACTTGTACGGACTGAAATATACAAGCAACATAACAGCAAATAAAGAATTAACAAGTACTATTGGAAGGGGACATGCGAAAAGGGGTGCAAGATACGGTAACAACAGTAGGGAATGATAATAAGAATCTGTCAATAAACCTTTAACCAACAAGATGAACAAAACATAATGAATAAGATTGCACGGCATCACCCTTTGTGCTTTTACTCTCAGTCTCACCATGGAACAGTAATAATGGCACGACATTACCCTTCGTACTTTTACTCTCAATTTCATCATGAAACAATAGATACGGTACGTCATCACCCTTCGTGCATTAACTTCCAAATATGGCACGGCATCACCCTTCGTGCATTAACACTCAATTATGGCACGACATCACCATTCGTGCATTAGCACTCACATATGTCACGACATCACCATTCGTGCATTGACACTCTTCCTTACCATGTAACAATGAACATATAACAAAAGGGAAATAAAATAAGCAAGAACAGGCCTTACGCCAACAATGGTTCCATAATACCAACCTCAACTTCGGAAACAATACTCAATTATCACAGATAGATCCAAAATGCGAAAAGAATGATCAATTTAGTAATTAACAATTCTAAGCATGGATATCATGATCAAAGAAAGGAATAAATTACAAGAAACAAGTTCCACCCGCATGCTTTGACCCAACAACAACGCATAAGTACTCGTCACCTCATATATGCGGTGTACCCAACAATTAGACATGTAGCAAATAGACAAACAAGTCTTAATCCCTCAAGTCAAGGTTAACCATGACACTTACCTCGCTCCAAAGACCAACTCAAAGCTCAACCACGACTTTGCCTTTCGAACAAGCCTCCGAACCAACCAAATCTAGCAAATTATCAACCAAATGATTCAAAATAAGCCTTAGGAACTAACTACCCACAAATGAAAAGGTTCAATTTAGGTCATTATTGAAAAAGTCAACAAAAGTCAACTCCCAGGTCCGCTTGGTCCAAACCCGAATTCTTACCAAAACCCGATTACTCATTCACCCCCAAGACCGGTTATGTGATTATTTTTAAAATTCGACCTCAATTTAATGTCTAAATTCCAATTTTACAAAAATCCCTAATTTTTCCCAAACCCCCAATTTCTACCATGAAAATCCTAGATTTTAGGTTGAAATCTTATGAAATGTACTGGAAAAGTGAAAGAAAATAGGTTAGAATCACTTACCAATGAATTGGGGAAGAAGGGGTCTTGGGAAAATCGCCTCTAGGGTTCTCTAAGTTTGAAATTTTGAAAGAATGAGAGAAATCCTGTCTAACTCAATTTTCACATAGTTGCAGATGTCCCAATTGCGATAACTTGTTCGCAATTGCGAACATCGCAATTGCGAACATCGCAATTGCGAACATCGCAATTGTGAACTCCTCTCAGAATCCCAGTAATCGCATTTGTGATAAAAGGGTCACAAATGCGAACCCTAATACCCTTTCAAATGCGGCCCTTTCTTCGCAAATGCGAAGATCATCACAAAAGGTGCTAAGTCGCAAATGCGACTCTGCCTTCGTAAAAGCGGAATGCAAAGTTCGCAATTGTGTACTTTTACCTTGCAAATGCGATGACCCCCATCCATACCCAGGCTCGCAAATGCGATGGTTTATTCATAAATGCGAGGCTCGCAAATGCGAGATCTACACTAGACACGAGAAACAACTATGAATTCTAAGTACAATCCACTCTGTAGCCTATCTGAAACTCACCTGAACCCTCGGGGCTCCAAACCAAATATGCACACAAGTCTAAAAATATCATACGAACTTGATCGCGCGATCAAATTGCCAAAATAATACCTAGAACTTTGAATCGTACACCAAAATCAAATGAGATTTTCAAGAAAACTTTAGAACTTCTATTTCAACAACCGGACGTCCGAATCACGTTAAACCAACTCTGTTTCACACCAAATTTGACAGACAAGTCATAAATATAGTAATGGACCTATACCAAGTTTCGGAACCAAAATACAGACTCAATATCAATAAATTCAAACACTGGCCAAACCTTTAAAGTCATTAAGCCTTTAAATTAGAAATATTCGACAAAAAGCGATAACTCGAGCTAAGGACTTCCGAATTCGATTTCGGGCACACGTCCAAGTCCTAAATCACGATACGGACCCATCGGGATCATCCAAATACATATCCGAGACCATTAAAATATGGATTCGGGTCCATTTACTCAAAATGTTGACCGAAGTCAACTCAAATAGATTTTAAGGCAAAATTTCATATTTTATCAATTTTTAACATAAAAGTCTTCCGAAAAAACACCCGAACTGTGTACACAAATCGAGGAAGGCTTAAAGAAGATATTGGAGGCTTCAAAACACAGAATTAGGGTTTAAAACTCTAGATGACCTATCGGGTCATTACATTAATCTTCCACGATTTGAGCAAGAATTGTAAAACAAATTGTTGAAGGACTCTCTTCCACTCTAGGGTACTCTCTCACTACCAGAATATCAGAGTTTTGCAAAAAAATAGCTCTATAACGTATATATAATGAAATAGGATCGGGTTATAAAAATCCAAAAAAATGAAGCTCCGGAACAGGATCTGCGGTCGCATATAGCTTCTGCGGTCCGCAAAATGGGCCGCGTAATGGCCCTTCGGAACTGGGCATTTTACGCTTCACTCTACGACCGGTCTGCGGTCCGCAGACCGATTCTGCGGTCGCATAATGCGCCGCAGAACATCCCGCCGAAAATGTTTCATGTTTGATTTGCAGTGGATTGTATGGCACGCGAAATGATTATGCGGCCGCATAGTGGACCGCATATTGGTCCTACAATTTTGCTCAAGTTTCTGTTTCACTCTGCGGCCATTCTGCGGCCCGCAGAATGATTCCACGACCGCATAATGGGCTGCATAAATGTCTTTTTCTGGCAACATTTTCCTTTAACTCCCTAGCGCATTGTTCGACCCAAAAAGTCTGTATTATTAACACATAAGTCTACCTCAGTACCACGAAATTCCGGGTTTTAGGTGAAATTTTACGGGGCCTTACAATAAGAATCCTCCGTATTGGTAATATATTACCATTTCATAATGTCCAATACCAAAATAATAATAAAAGTAATTTTAAATGGACTGCATAAAGCGTTGAAATTGAGAAAAAAATTCCCCACGATAATATATTCTATATTATATTTGAACTGCTTTTCTATTCAAATAATTTTTTTATTATTAAATTTTCGTACAATATTGAAAAATATATCCAACTATTAAAAATAACTAAAAAAATATTTAAGAATATAAATGTATGAGAAAGAGAAAGAAAAATGGTTAGTAGATTCAATACCACTAATAATTCTGCAAATATAAAGATCTAAAAATGGAATGTTAAATTAATTTTTTTTATTCTTTGAAAATAAAATTTATGGTGGCTAAATTATAATTATGATTAAACATTCAAAAAAAGAGATTATGTATTAAAATTTGAATCAACATAAAATAATTGTTTTTTATTTTAATACTAAATAAATAAACCTTTCAATTAATTACTTAAGTCACGACCCAGAATTCCCACCGTCGGGACCGTGATGACGCCTAATATTACACTTGCTAGGCAAGCCGACGTTAGAGAATTATTAAGCCAATCCTTATTCAATTAAGTAAATAACAACAAATAAGCTAAAATGAAATACAGCGAGTGCGGAATAATGTAAAAACTTCATTAATTACTACCACCCGGATCTGGAGTCACAACTCACGAGCTACTATGATTTATTACAAACAGAGTCTGAAAAGGGAAAACACATTGTTTTGAAGTAAGGAAACAGTAAATGATAACACTAGGAAGAGACTCCAGGATCTGCGGACGCCAACGGGTCTACCTTGGGTCTCCTGACAGCAAATCCAAGCTGCTAAACCTCACGATCAGCTAGGGCTGGTACCAAAATTTGCGTAGAAAGTGCAGAGTGCAATATCAGTACAACCGACCCCATGTACAGACAAGACACCTACATAATAAACCCGTGCAATTTAACAATATATGTACAAATAACAGCTAAACATATACTATTGGGAGGGGGAACATGCTGAGGGGAGTACGAGATAGAGAACTACAGCAGAATGGTAACTTGAACAGCCAATATACTATGAACCAATAAGAACAAGTAAACATAATAAAGGAAAAAATGCACGGCATCACCCTTCGTGCTTTTACTCTCAACCTCACCATAAGATCAATAGAAACGGCACGGTATCACCCTTCGTGCATTACCTCTCATAACATGGCACAACATCACCCTTCGTGCATTAGCACTCACAATATGGCACGACATCACCCTTCGTGCATTAACACTCTCCCTTACCATAATGCAATGAATAAATAACAACAGGGAGATAGAATAACAAGTACAAGCCTTACTTCAACATTTAGTTTCACAATATCAACCTCAACTTCGGAATCAATATTCAATTATCACCCGAAGATCCGTAAACATGATAAGAACGATCAATTTAACAATACTAGTCTAAACACGGATAACATGAGCAAATGAAGCTATAATTTCAAGAAACCAAGCCCCACCCGCATGTTTAACCCGACTACAATGCATAAGTACTCGTCACCTCACATATACGTTGTTCCCCAATATCTAAACATATAGCAAATAGACAAACAAGTCATATTCCCTCAAGTCAAGGCTAACCACGACATTTACCTCTCTCCAAAGGCCACTCAATGCTCAACTACCGTTTTTCCTCTAGAATCCACCTCCAAACCACTCGTATCTATTCACAAATGACTCAATAATATCAAATATTACTAAAGAAATCAATTACATTGCATAAATTTAGATTTTCCAAACTTTTTCCTAAAAAGTCAAAAATCGATCCCGGGCCCGCTTGGTCAAAACCCGAGGTTCGGACGAAAATCCATTTACCCGTTCACCCCTGAGCCCGATTATATAATTAGTTTCGGAATCCGTCCCCAAATTGAGGTCTAAATCCCCAATTTACAAAAAAACCCCAATTGTTCCTAAATCCCTAGTTTTCTAACATGAAAGAACAAAGATTAGGACTAGGAATTTAATGGGTGATGATAGAAATGGAAGAAAATGAGTTAAAGAGTACAAACCTATGAATTGATGTTGAGTTTTCTCTTCAAAATCACACCTAGGCCGAGCTCTAATGGAGAGTTTATGAAAAATGGATAAAATTCCGTTTTGGTTCTGTTTTAAGCTCCGGGCGTCAGGCCTTCTTCGCGTTCGCGATGAGCAGCAGCCCGAATGGCTTTCGCGTTCGCGAGTACTCCTTCACATTCGCGATGAGCAGCAGCCTGAGTGGCTTTTGCGTTCGCGAGTACTCCTTCGCGTTCGCGAAGGCTGCTCCCCTCTGGCCTTCGCGTTCGCGAGCCTGTGCTCGCTTCGCGTTGAAGAATGACTGGCCCCTCCCCCAGGTCCCTAAAGCTTCGCATTCGCGAGGAGCAGGTCGCGTTCGCGAAGGGTAAGGCACCCATTGCTTCGCTCGAACAAAACACCAAAATAACACCTAGAACTACGAATCAGACACCAAATCAAATAAAAATTTCAAGAAAACTTTAAAACTTCTATTTTCACAACTGAACGTTTGAATCACGTCAAATCAACTTTGTTTCTCACCAAATTTTACAGACAAGTCATAAATATAATAATGGACCTGTACCGGGTTCCGAAACTAAAATACGGATACGGTATCGACAAGACCAAATATCAGTCAATTCTAAAAATCATTAAACTTTCAAACCTTTAATTTTTCATCAAAATTTCATATCTCGAGCTAGGGACCTCGGAATTCTATTCCGGGTATACGCCCAGGTCTCAAACTACGATATGGACCTACCGGGACCGTCAAAATACGAACATGGGTCCGTTTGCTCAAAACATTGACCGAAGTCAACTTAAATAAATTTCTAAGGCAAAATTCTTATTTTTATCAATGTTTTAACATATAAGCCTTCCAGAAAAACACTCGGACTGTGCACGTAAATCGAGAAAGGCTAAAATGAGGTTTTTGAGACCTCGAAACAGAGAATTAGGTTCTAAAATATAAGATGACCTATCGGGTCATCACAACTTAGCAAGAGAATCTAATTCGATTATATTTTAAATTCTTCATATGAATAAAATTATTTTTCAAGTTACGAAAAAATCTTTAGGTACATAAATAAATAAAAAGAGCTATAGAGATTAAAAAAATTAGAACACAGAGTAAAAAGGTTAGTATAGTATTAAGAATCAAAAGGCGTACAAGTGTCTGAGGAAGCACAATTAAAACTAGATCCTAAACAAGAACAAGCTTTCCAAACTATATTACAAAGAGTCGACTCTGGTATAGCGGGATTATTCTTTGTAGATACCTCCGACGGAATCAAAATAATTATACTATGTCATACATTTACTTTCAAATGTCATATCAAAAGGCATGATATTGTTAGCAAGAATAACAAGTGGTGTACCAACAACGACTTTATTATGCGGTTATACAACTTACTTTAGATTTGATATACTTTTTCAAATAAATAATTTAATCATCACAAATATATCAAAGTAAAGCAATGGTGCTAAATTTATAAGGAAAGCAAAATTGATAGTATGGGATAAAGCGCTTATGGCTAAGCGTCAAACGCTCAAAACAATTGACCGGAGTTCTAGAAATACATTGGATATTAATAAACTATTTGGTGGAAAAGTAATAATTTGCGAGGTAATTTCTGTCAGGTACCACCAATAGTTACAAAATTGACGAAAGCATAGACTATAAAAGCTAGCTTGGCAAAATTATACTTATAATCTCAAGTGGAAAAGATTTAACTGGCAAAAAATATAAAAATAAGAACACATCCAGCATTCAGTGACTTCTTGCTTCATGTCAGAAACAAAGAAGAACATCCAATAAATGATGATTTGGTTCTTCCGGAATACTTAGTTATCAACCCAAATGCTAATAGTAATGCATTTAATAAGGACAATATTTCTAACATAAGGTTAAAATGTAATTTGTGCAAATTATATTATAGAATTTAAAGAGCTATCTTAGCTAGCATAAATGAATATGTTGATCAACTAATTAAAAGGTTAATTGCTAAGTTTTATGGTTAAAAAAAGTATTTTCAGTTTTTGACTCAACAAAAGATGATACCAACAATTACTACCAAGAAAAAAACTTAAATATTTTAATATATGATCTTCTATTATACAGGTTTGTTGTCAAGTTCATTATTTCTTAAGTATGTTAGTATTGCCAAATATATAATAGAAATTGATCTTCCATTGCATATAGGTTGATTTTGAAGAAAAATATGTCTGACATGCTATTGAAAAACTTAGATCTGTCGAATAACTTATGTAATAACACGCATATAGTAGATAGAAGTTTAACGTCATACATGGAGAAATGATGATACTGGTCAACGTGCTTCTAAGCATGTGTTTATCACCGAATTCAACTTCCGTCATCCAAAACTAAAGAATATCCTTTTAAATTTGTGTGAAAATATTTTTCAACATGTTTATATTTTGCAATTATAATAAATAAAAGCACACGGACAAACATCCTAAATATCAAACTATATTTATCGCAACATATTTTTTTGCATGCACAACTGTATGTTATAATTTCAAGGGATATCAATATCGACAACAAGAATTCTGGTTATGGCAGAGAAACCAAAGCATTAGAATGAAACATACACAAAAACACCGTCTACAAAGAAGTATTCGGTAAGACCATCATATTAAATACTTTTAAATTACAATACATAATTGTCTAACTAGTATGACTAAATTGATCATTTGTGTAAGTTCGAATGATGTCCTTTTATTTTGAATTCACTTATTATGCTAATGTAATAATATTTTTCGGTATTTAGATTATTGTTGTATTATTATTCATAAAATTTTTCTCATTAATTAAATCTTATTGTTCCTTCATTTAAATAAATATTTCAACCATCACTTGTCATTATTAACGTGCATCACATGTTCATAGATACTAGTTATTCTGAACGCAGATATATACCGTTGGCTTTACGACAAAATTATCACTATTCCATTTAATTTTTAAATGAAGTAATTCTAAGGCGGAAGGTATTTGCATAGGGATCTTTGAATGTGAGACAAATATCAAAACCCGTTTCATACAGGTATTTGCTGGAGATTTATTTCTTAAACAATTGAAGTAACTGATAAATTATCCAGGCCAATATTTTATAAATAAAATAAAAGAATAAAAGGTATTCTAAAAAAGATTTAAAAAATAATATTCTATTTGAGATCGAGAATTAGAAAGTTCAACTTACAGGCTCCAAAACTCCTTCATTATTTTCTAAAAAACGGAAAAAATATATAAAACAGTGAGTCAATGCAAACTTTTATTTTTTGAAAAAAGTCAACGTAATCCAAAAGTCTATCATCATTGAAAATTAAATAACTTCAGAAATAGATTCTCACAATTTCTAAGATAGAGAGTGACCACTAAAAAATTCAAACCATTCATAGAACCCTTAATATATCATTACTTTCTTACCTAACAAAGTCATTTCTAGGGCCCCTAAATGACTCACTCAAATTTAATATATACACATATCGTGGGTAACGGAAACATGAGGCTTTTTTTGGACAATACTTCAAAGTATTTCCGGACGCGGATCTAAGATTTAAAGTTCCTATAGCGATCTTATCCTAATATATAATAGTAACCGAACTAGCAAATTAGGTTCCGAGCTAAATACTTTCATACATTTAGTAGATTTGAAGGAGAGCCTTGGAATAACGGTATAGTTATCTCCGTGTAACCTATAGGTTACGGGTTCGAGCTGTGAGAGTAGTTGCTAATGCTTAGATTAGGGTAGACTGTCTAAGTCACATCACTCCAGGTGCAGCACTTTCTCAGACCCTGCATGAGCACGAAATATATTGTGCATCGGGCTGTCTTTTTTTTTATTTTCTTATTTAGTGGATTTTTTAATACAACATATCCACTCCTGAATATCTCACTATCTACAATTAAATTTTTTAATGATATAACCTAAATGAACGGTCAGTTACATTGAATATATATATATATATATATATATACAATGTAACTGACCGTTCATTTAGGTTATATCATTAAAAAATTTAATTGTAGATAGTGAGATATTCAGGAGTGGATATGTTGTATTAAAAAATCCACTAAATAAGAAAATAAAAAAAAAGACAGCCCGATGCACAATATATTTCGTGCTCATGCAGGGTCTGAGAAAGTGCTGCACCTGGAGTGATGTGACTTAGACAGTCTACCCTAATCTAAGCATTAGCAACTACTCTCACAGCTCGAACCCGTAACCTATAGGTTACACGGAGATAACTATACCGTTATTCCAAGGCTCTCCTTCAAATCTACTAAATGTATGAAAGTATTTAGCTCGGAACCTAATTTGCTAGTTCGGTTACTATTATATATTAGGATAAGATCGCTATAGGAACTTTAAATCTTAGATCCGCGTCCGGAAATACTTTGAAGTATTGTCCAAAAAAAGCCTCATGTTTCCGTTACCCACGATATGTGTATATATTAAATTTGAGTGAGTCATTTAGGGGCCCTAGAAATGACTTTGTTAGGTAAGAAAGTAATGATATATTAAGGGTTCTATGAATGGTTTGAATTTTTTAGTGGTCACTCTCTATNGCAAACTTTTATTTTTTGAAAAAAGTCAACGTAATCCAAAAGTCTATCATCATTGAAAATTAAATAACTTCAGAAATAGATTCTCACAATTTCTAAGATAGAGAGTGACCACTAAAAAATTCAAACCATTCATAGAACCCTTAATATATCATTACTTTCTTACCTAACAAAGTCATTTCTAGGGCCCCTAAATGACTCACTCAAATTTAATATATACACATATCGTGGGTAACGGAAACATGAGGCTTTTTTTGGACAATACTTCAAAGTATTTCCGGACGCGGATCTAAGATTTAAAGTTCCTATAGCGATCTTATCCTAATATATAATAGTAACCGAACTAGCAAATTAGGTTCCGAGCTAAATACTTTCATACATTTAGTAGATTTGAAGGAGAGCCTTGGAATAACGGTATAGTTATCTCCGTGTAACCTATAGGTTACGGGTTCGAGCTGTGAGAGTAGTTGCTAATGCTTAGATTAGGGTAGACTGTCTAAGTCACATCACTCCAGGTGCAGCACTTTCTCAGACCCTGCATGAGCACGAAATATATTGTGCATCGGGCTGTCTTTTTTTTTATTTTCTTATTTAGTGGATTTTTTAATACAACATATCCACTCCTGAATATCTCACTATCTACAATTAAATTTTTTAATGATATAACCTAAATGAACGGTCAGTTACATTGAATATATATATATATATATATATATATAGCACCTACAACAACAACAACCCAGTAAAATCCTACTAATGAGATCTGGGGAGGGTAGTGTGTACGCAGACCTTACCCCTACCCGAAGGAGTAGATAGCAACTAGTGTAGGCATAATAACTTCATATATGGCTTAGAGAAATTATTTCATCCCCATAATTCAACCCTCCTAACATAAATAGAGGAGGGAGTTCTATTCTTGTATGTCCAAAAATTAATTCCAAAAGTCAAAGTAGACGTTGGACAAATGCACTTTTTAGTAGATTTATATAGTTTTATTCTAAACCATTTACATTGCTTGATTGTGCAAATAGTTTTTGCACCGCAGCCGAAAGCAACCAACTACTTCCTCGTATACAAAAGCACGGAATTTTTAGTATTCCAAATCCAATAAAAAATACTCTCTTGCTTCCCTTCTTCTTCTTTCAAGAAAAATTTAAACATGTCATCTTCATCTCCCTTTTCTTTCAACATAACAAAAACATCAAAAGTTAGTACTCCTATTGATGATTTAGCTCTAATAAAAGCAGCAGTATGGGCTTTGTATCAACATGGATCACTCTCCAATAGTCACGAATATTTTCCCGCACCCTCCATAACAGAAGTACGTAAAAATCTTGATCTGTTTACTTCCTCCTTTAATGAGATCGGGAAGAGGAGTGACTTTTTACTGGACCTCGAGAATCGCCTTTCGAGGAATGAAAAGGCACAAGAACCATCAAGGTACAAGTTACAAGTTATTAAGGAAGTTCAAGAAATACAAGAGTCACCAAATAATGTTTTTGTTCCAATACAATTAATTAGTACTACTAGTAATAGTACTAATAATATTTCCCTTCTTGATAAGTATGAGATTGAAAGAATCTCACGGGAGTTAAATCAATATATAGAAACTAGTCATGGTGCTTATCATGAGAAAAAGAATATTAATGAGAAAAAGATCAAGAAATTTAAAGGGTTGTTGTTTAGATATAGGGTGATAATGAACAAGTGTGGTTGTAGTTCACATGATGTAGTGGAGAGAAGAGCTTTCAGCAATCCAAAGTCGCCGGAAAAGTATTATTCGCCGGCGCCGGTGGTGAAGTTTGCCTCCTGCCGGCCATGGAGAAAGCATGTGTAGTTGGTTCGTTGTTGTTCACAATCAGAGGTGAATTCATAATTTTAATTTAATAGGTTCGATATTTAAAGTCTTTAGCTTTGAACTCAATGTATCTTTAAAATTATGAGTTCAGATTTAATATTTTGCTGAAAATTTTAGCACGTGTTTTCGTGTGTATATATATATATATATATTATATGTTGCGTCGAAAATATTAGGTATGGATGAAAGCGTTGACGAAAGAATAGATCTAAATTTTTGTGGTTTAACTATCCGTTATCCAAAATTCAATGGCCCGACTAATCTGCATTTGTGCCGCATAGGCCCTACTAACCATCATTCAGAAATTAAATTTTGAATATATTCTTATTAAGGTTGGTGAATTGTTGGAGGTTAAGAATAAATGGTTCTGTTCTTTTGCAACTTACAAATATGTTTTTCTTCTATAAATTTTGTATGGCCAAAATGGCTTTTTAACAATTCAATTCGAGTTTCATTCATTACAAATTTACAATATAACATGTGACAAGTTGCTATTTTAATTATTACTTGAAATTTGAATGATATCTTCTCCAGCTAACCAATGTAAATGCTTTATTTTGTGGGGTTTGATTGCTTTAAAGCAGCGGAGTCAAAGTGCTCATAAACAAGAAATAGGCAAATGATTTTTCATATATTTATTTATGTGAGAAATCGGGTTACTTTTATCGTAAGGTCATCAAACTTTTAGCCCGCAGTCGAAACTATTTATATACGGTAGCTACAAAAATATATAAAATTTGTATATTTATGATATATAACATACAAAAATTATATATATATAAAAATTTATATTTTTGCTATTATTTTAAGAGCGACTACATAGTATTATTTTTCAATAAAAAAATAGTCTCTTATGTTTGGGTATGTTTAAAATATACTTTAAATTTATCAAAAGTGAACACTTATGATTTTCATGAAAAAAGCTAGCTGTTAAATTTTATAAAAAAATTTGAGGAAAAAAGATTTAACTAAATACATCAGCAAATTACCATCAAATCCTAAGGCTGCAACAACAAAAACTGAATCAGACAAAAATAACATAAATTGCACCTAAATTTGGTACCAAAGTTGAGAAACAGACCAAAATTACAGAAAAGTATTCACATTTGGCAAATTATTTTAAATTTAAACCATTTTTGTCATTTACTCTTATAGCTTTTTTTACTTCTTTCCTCTGCCTTAACTAAACAGTTCAGAAATGTTTACAATGACCATCTGAAGAGCACTAAAAAAAAAACCTTTCTCCTCCCTTACACCACCTCTCCACCACCCCCACCCCCAC
>AWOL01S0045642.1:51979-67260 GCA_000715115.1 Nicotiana otophora
GGTTCACCCCACCCCCACCACTACCCCCACCCTGCCAACGTCAAGATTCATCAGACCCAATACTCAAAACCCTTTCAGAAGCCATAAACAACTCTCACACTAAACCCCTTCAAACTTCCCTTAAAACCTTCCTCCCATCTCTTAAACCCCAACACATAATCAACCTCATTAACCTTAATCCTCATTCTTTAACCCGTTCTTCTCTCCTCTCTTTCTTCACATGGCTTTCTTCTACTTCTCACAATTCAAAATATTGCCATACACTTCACACTTATTGCACTATGGCCCTTTTTCTTTACACCCACAAAATGAATTCACAAGCTTACCCTTTTATCCACACTATTGTTTCAAGAAGAGGTAAAGACTCCGCCTTTATAGTTTTTCAAGCAATCTTGAAAGCTAAAGGTACCAACTTTACATCTTTTGTGATAGGTTATATATACCTTGTTATGTTTTGATAATCTAACAAACTTAATAACAAGAACCAGATAAGGAACCTGATACACATCCTCAAGTACTTAAAGAACAATAAGTCTCAGTTCGGAGACGTGGTTCAATTCTTCAGAGTCCAAGAAATAACAGAGACTTAATGACAAGAACCAGATAAGGAACCTCATACACATACTCAAGTACTTAAAGAACAACAAGTCTTAGTTTGGGGATGTGGTTCAATTCTTCAGAGTCCAAGAAACAACAGAGGGAACATATCGACATCAGTTTCCTTGTTGACAGTACCAGTCAATTCCCCACAGCTGTAAAGTGACTGCAACTGTTCCTCTGCCCACACGCAATAGTGTAAACAGTGGAGCAGTCAACTTTATGGGGAATGCCTTTGTACCAAACATGCTTACATCATTCAAATGAGATCACTTATGCAATATTAACATGGGGAATGCCTTTGTACCAAACATGCTTACATCATTCAAGTGAGGTCACTTATGCAATATTAACATGAAGAAAAGTCAAAACAACACTTGCATACTTCAGAATCAATCAAGCTCTCTCTCAAGTGTATTGCCAACCTGCAAGTGACCTTCAAGGCGTCAAGAACAAAGAGCAACATAACGAAGGACCAGTTTTCAGCATTGAGTCATCACATGTCCTTAGTTGTGTTGCACCTTTGTTAAAGTTCTTTACTTATAATTCCTACTTCGCTTAGTTAGAAGCATTGTGTGGGAAACCTTTATAAATCATAAACTCTTGTGTTTGTGTCTTGGCTAATTTAGTCGAGTTGGAAGTCTTTGTAATAGAGTCATTACAAAGTGGCTTGTAAAAGAGTTGTTACAAGTTAGTAAGGGATTAAGAGGTTAATTCCTAGGTTACATAGGTATAATCTGAAGGTTGCTCATAGTGAAGTTGAAATCCTACAAGGGTAGGTCGTGGTTTTTAATCCCATTGAGCTGAGAATTTTCTACGTAAAATTCCTATTGTCATTTACCTACTGCAGTGTGCGTGGTTTCTGTGCGAACTTATATCTGTGAAAACTTATAGAGAACCTGGTTCTCTATAGAGTTTGATGGACCCTCAAATTCTATCAATTGGTATCAGAGCAAGTTCTTTCTATTAGGCTAGCACCTAGAAAGGATCCTCATGGCTGCTCCACCAAACTTTGAAGAAGGTCAATCAACCTACAGACCACCACGATTTAATGGACAATACTATGGATGGTGGAAGACAAGGATGCATGATTTTATTATAGCTGAAGACTCAGAACTTTGGGATGTCATCTGCGATGGTCCTTTTATTCCTATGAAGACCATTGGAGAACCAGAAGTGTCAGTTCCTAAGACTAGGAAAGAATACAATGATGCTGATTGAAAGGCTATAGAGAAGAACTTCCGAGCCAAAAAGATCCTCTTATGTGGTATTGGACTAGACGAATATAACCGGATTTCTGCCTGCCAATATGCCAAGGAGATCTGGGAGGCTCTCCAAACAGCACACGAAGGGACTACTCAAATCAAACAGTCAAAGATTGATATGCTAACCACTGAGTATGAGCTATTCAGGATGAAGGACGATGAGTCTATTCAGGATATGCACACTCGCTTCACCTCTATCATCAATGAGCTTCACTCATTGGGATAAATCATTCCCAGAAACAAACTTGTCAGGAAAATATTTAGTGTATTACCTGGTTCCTAGGAAAACAAGGTGAACGTCATCACAGAGGCAAAAGATTTGCAGAAGCTAACCATTGATAAACTTATTGGTAATCTAAAAACTTATGAAATGAAGAAGAAGAAGAAGGACAATGAGAGAAGAGAGCCCAAAGGAGAGAAGAACCTGGTTCTCAAAACAGACAGTAATGATTCAAGTGGTGAGGATGGTGATATGGCTTATTTGACAAGAAGATTCCAGAAGATGGTTCGCAGGAATTGAGGCATTCCAAAAGGGGGAAGTTCTAGCAAGCCAAAATATTATAACCTCTATCATAAATGTGGCAAGCCAGGACACTTCATCAAGGATTTTCCTATCCTAAAGCAAGATCAATATAAAAACAACTTTGGCAAAGCAGCCAAGAGGAACCCGGTTCCTGATAAACGCCTCAATAGAAAGAATGTCACTGACAATGTTGTAAAACAAGCTCTTGTTGCATGGGGAGACTCCTCTAGCAAATCTGAAGAAGATAATGATCATGGTGACAGTTTAATGATGGCAGTAGAAAGTGAAGCAACTGAGTATGACTCCATTTTTGCCTTGATGGCTCAGTCTGATGATGATGAAGATGGCGACGACGATGATGAGGTAAATTTTCTGGATGTTCAGAGAAATCTGAAATCTTATTCTTCAAAAAAAACTCATGTCTTTGTCAAATATTTTAATAGATGCATACCACGGTCTTATAAATGATAAAAATTCTCTAATTGTGGAATTAGGAGAAGCAGAACAATCTAGAGATGACCTAGTAGTCGTTGTGGTAGATTTGAAAGAGACTATTGAGTGTGCTAAGAAAGAGAAAGAAGTTTTAATTGAAAAAGCTGCTAACTTAGAATTTGAGAGATATGATCTAGTACTAGTGGTGGTTGATTTGAAGGAAAATATTGAGAGTGTTGAAAAAAAGAAAGATGTCTTGACCAAAAGAGTCGCTAACACTGAGCTTGAGAGAGATGACCTACTAGCAGTAATAGTTGATCTGAATGACACAATTAAGGAACTGAAAGGAGAGGGTAGGCATGAGACTCTTCACAAAGGTAAGGAAGTTGCTAATGAACCACATCTTAGGCTAGAAGATGAGATGAAGACAATGAAGTCTAGACTGTGTATTGAACTTGAAAAAAACAAATAACTTCAGGAAGAACTAGGAAGAGTCAAGAGTGATCTTGAAAAATCACTCCAATGGACCTGGTCCTCTGATGCTATCACTGCCATGTACATAAACAATGGGGGAAACAGGTAGGGAATTGGGTTTCAAAGGGAAAAGACACCCTACAACCCTCATAACAAGTATGTTACTATACCCGATAATTGGCTTTGTATTCACTATGGTAAGAATGGGCACCTTAAGGAAAATTGCAAGGCTAGGGTTCAGTCTCAACAGAAAAATAAAGTTTTTGCTAAGAAAGTAACTATTGCTAAGGAACATGGTCCCTCTATTTAAAAACATATACTGCCTTCCTGGACAAAAAGAAGTTTAATTCGACCTTTTCCTCATTACAAGGGACCCAAACGTGTTTGGGTTCCTAAGTCTAACCCTTGATTTCCTTGTACAGGGAGCAGTGAAAGGGAGCAGCCAATAAGGGTACATAGTTAGTGGTTGCTCGAAGAACATGACTGGAAGCACAAATGATTTCATTTCACTCAAAGCCCTGTAAGGAGGGAGTGTATCCTTTAGAAACGGCAAAAAGGGATACATTCTGGGAATTGGAAGAATTGGGAAGTCTCCTTCTCACTCAGTTAAAAATGTGTACTATGTGAATGGGTTGAAGTATAACTTGTTAAGTGTCTCCCAAATCTGTGACATGGGAAACAAGAGTGGTGATCTCAGATGTCTAAGTGTTGTTGAGGATGATGCTGAACTATGGCACAGAAGGCTGGGTCATGCAAGTTTCACGTTGCTGGTCAATAAGGACCTGGTTCGTGGCCTGCCCAACTCAATCTTCAAGGATCACAAGGTGTGCGATGCAATGTGTTGAGGAAAGTATACATGTGATCTTTGATGAATCTCACCACTCATGTGGGAAGGATTCACATGATAAGATTGATCAAGAGGGAGAATGGTCAGCTGTCCCTGGTGAAGTCATTGACATGGCAAATGGAAAAACCTGACATGATGAGTCAGGTCAAGGATTCAGATGACAATGGCACATCTGAATCTCCAGCTGACATAGAGGACCCGGTTCCTCAATCACTACAACTAAAGCTGAAAATAGAGTTGCTGATGCAGATCAAGGGACCCCACATAAAGAGAGAGAATCACATTCATAAATACCTGGACCATCTCGCAACAAGATCAAAGGCAAGAAACGCGCTTGAAACGAGGGATGAACCTGCTCATTGTGCAAGTCTATGTTGATGACATCATCTTCGAAGCAACAAACGACTCATTGTATGAAGAATTTGAGATGGAAAGTTCAAAGATCATTGATACACCTGTTGCCACTGCCACTTGCCTGGATATGGATGAACCTAGTTCTCCTGTAAACGAGACTATGTATAGAGGCATTATTGGGTCACTTCTGTATCTCACAAGAAGCAGACCAGACATTGTTTTCAGAATGGGACTCTGCGCCAGGTTTCAACCCAATCCAAAGGAGTCTCATCTGAATGTTGCAAAGAGAATTCTGAGGTATCTCAAAGGAACGCAGGACCTGGTTCTCTACTATCCCTCAGGAGATAACTTTGACTTGATAGGGTATGCTGATGCTGACTATGCTGGTTATCTGGTGGATAGGAAAAACACTTGTGATAGGGCACATTTTTTGGGTTTGTGTCTAATCTCATGGGACACAAGAAAACAAAACTCAGTGGTCCTTTCAACTACTGAAACTGAGTATGTGACAGTTGCCTTTTGCTGTGCTAAACTGTTGTGGATCAAGCAGCAGCTAGAAGATTTCGAGACAATGTTGTGAAAGGGCTCATCTGCGTGAAGATTTGCAGCACAGAGGATCAAATTACAGATATCTTCACCAAAGCACTAAGCAGAGAGCTCTTTGAAAAGAATTGCATGGCACTATGATTGATAAAATCAAGCTGAGAACCTGGTCCCTCAATGATTGGCTTCAAAAGAAATGTACAGGTAAAATAGCTAAAAAGTATTTTCTGGCACAATCTAACTCACCTCTATACCGTTACAGGTAGACACACATGACGATTACAGAGCAAACAAGTAGCTAATGTATTGCACGATTGGTCAAAGGATGAGGCTTATATTTTCAAACTCTATCAGGGAACCTGATTCCTTTGACACAGGTTAGTAGTTCCTCTGTACTCTCATGCACAATTTTTTAAACGGCTGAAATGGTGCCACATCATTAAAATTGTCAGTTCCCTTTTTGTTGCTTCTTGAATCCAAGTGTATCACCCTTTATGAAGCGACCCGACTACCCAAAATTGATACTCAACCGGTCTCTCACCCCTCTTAAATAAATCCATTTCAAAACTGTTCACATCAAGAATCCAAAATTCCCCTTTTCCTTCTTCAAACTCTCTTCTTCAACTGATTACACTCCACCATGTCTAACAATCAGGAAACACAGAATGTTCCAAGCATTGTCCCCACTGTGTCCCCATCCATTGAAACACTAGTGATAGAGCTCACACTCCCTGTTCCAACAACTCCAAATTCTAAGCTAGAGTCACAACCACCTTCTGCTTCCTCTCCAACCCAGTCGAGTTCTGGTTCTCATCGGAGTCGCAAAGCATCGACTCCCAAGAAATTTATGGTTGTGACCTCTACTTCTGCCTCATGGGAAAAGATGGTTGAAGAAGACTGTTGAGGGAGAAGAAAATCAGGACATTTTTAGTCTGTCGGTGGAAGAAAGTTCTGAGATACAGCAAGGCATGGGTCGTAATAATGATGAATCAACAAGAACTACCCCAGGGGTTGATTTGTATGTCGTCGATTCTATAGGTAATGCTTTTCCTATGTCTTCTGAGTTCACTTTAGGTTTGCAAGAAAAGAGGCATAAAGAATATGTTGTCAATTGCTGTTAAGGGTTGTGTAGATAGTGGTTATAAAGGTGTGTCTGAAACGAATAGGTCTTAAGGGAAATGTGACTGTCTACTGAAAGAAGGAAGGGAACTGGCGCCTGTCAAAATCTTGGCACCAGACAGTACTACTGGGGAACCTACTGAGAGACCTGATCCCTTCACATAAGAGGAGCCATATGCTCCTACTTGGCATGAAACTCCTTATTCTTCTAAAGAACCCCAGGTCAATACTGATCCCGCTCCCTCTCCTTACTTCTATGCTGAGCCATTGTCCATTATTGCTCCCGAGATGAGATCTCTGTCTGAGGAGGAGAATGACGGTAGTGAAGAAGACTATGATAATGTGGCTATTTCAAGCTTTATTAGTGCTAGGAATAGCAGGGCAACTCCCAAAACACCCACTCCTAAAATACCTACTATAAGGCAGCAACAGAAGGAGGTTCTTGAGTCAGCTCTAAAGAAAAGCAAAAAATAAAAGAAGAGGAGAAGGTTAGTGAAGGGTGGAAAGTTAGTACATGAAGAGGTGGTGCCTACATCTCTTGTTGTGGATATTGATGACAAGGTGGATGAGGAACCTAGTCCCTTAATCCGTAAATCATCCAAGAAACCTGCGATTCAAACTAGAGAAAAAGTGGCCGAGGGGTCTGGTAAGAATGTGTCTAAGAAGGTGTCTGGGAAACCTGCTGAGAAAAGAAACAGTGTAAAAAAATCATGTGAAGAGGAAGGATAGTGCTAGTGAGGGTCCCGGTTCCTTGAAAAAGGCCAAGATCAGTGTGACCAAGGATGTTGGAAGGGAAAACCTGAGGAAACAAAAGTTGCTTTAGGCCAGAAGCTTTGCCCCTGATATTCTGGATATGGCTGGCATGGGACAATTGGTGGAGATTTATGAATTTCAATAGTGGACGCACTTGTTCACAAGTGACACTCCCAAAGTGTATGAGGAAAAAGTGCGCAGTTTCTATGTTGACTTCTTCACAGTTAAGGATGATCATATTTTCATGATGGTGAATAGGGTCGATTTTGTGATGGACTCTGTTGTGCTGGGATATATTTTGGGTGTGCCTGCTGAGGGGTTGTCTTCTATTCAAGGCTCCTGTTCTTCAAACTTTAGAAATGCTATTGTGAAGGATAAGGCAGTTCAGCAAGGGGAACAGGTACACAAGAAGGCCATTCTTCCAATGTACCAATTGTTGTTTGAGTTAGTGAACAAGGTTTTGCTCCCTTGTGCTGAGAGAAGGTCAATTACATCTCGAGAAGACATGGTTCTCATGGAAGCACTGGATGGCTACATAACTATCAACCTACCTGGAATGAGATAGAACATATGCAGAAGGTGGCAGAGTTCAAGGATGGAAGTCATGGGCTGCCTTACGGGTTCCTCCTCACTAAGGTTTTTGAATTCTTCAAAGTCCCTTTGGGAAAAGCTAAAGTGGGTACTTGTAAGCAAACCTTCTCCAAGATCACCCTCGAGGAATGTGAGTGCATTGATAAGGCTGGAGGGGTTATTACAAAGTGGATTGTAATAGAGTTGTTACAAGTTAGTGAGGGATTAAGAGGTTAATTCATAGGTTACATAGGTGTAATCTAAAAGTTACTCATAGTGAAGTTGAAATCCTACAAGGGTAGGTCGTGGTTTTTAATCCCGTTGAGCTGGAAATTTTTCACGTAAAATTCCTCTTGTCATTTACCTACTGCAGTGTACGTGGTTTCTGTGCGAACTTATATCTGTGAGAACTTATAGAGAACCTAGTTCTCTATAGAGTTTGGTGAACCCTCGAATTCTATCATTTTATGAATGTTTTAAATGGATTTATTGCCTCTTATTTGGATTTGGAGTTTGTTTCTGATGCTATTCAGTGCTTTAGGCTTATCCAAAAACATAAAATTAGGTTCCCATTTCAAGGTTGTACCAAGGTTCTTGAATATTTAATGAAGCTTAATTCACAAATGGTAGCTTTTGAGTTTTATGAGGAGATTTTGGAATATGGGTATCCTCCAAGTTTGTATTTGTTTAATGTTTTGATGAGTAAGTTGTGTAAGGAAGGTAAAATAGTGGAAGCTCGGTCGGTGTTTATGGAGATGTGGAAGAGGAATTTGAGACCAAGTGTTGTTAGTTTCAATATTTTGATAAATGAGTATTGTAGATTAGGTGATATGGATGCAGGGTATATGTTAAAAAGAGAAATGGAGGAAAGAGGAATTTTGCCCGATGTTTATACGTATAGTGCTCTGATCAACGGGCTTTGCAAGAACTTTTGGATGAGGGACGCGAACGAATTGTTTAATGAGATGTGTGTAAAAGGTTTGGTTCCAAATGTTGTTATATTCACGACTTTGATTAATGGCCATTGCAAAGATGGTAGTTTTGGCCATGGACGTTTATCAACATATGTTGACGCAAGGGGTGGAACCAGATTTGATTACGTATAACACACTTGTCAATGGACTTTGTAAGAGTGGGGATTTAGGGGAAGCGAGGAAGCTCATTCATGTAATGATTGAAAAGGTTTTGAAGCCTGATAAGATCACATACACGACGATTGTTGATGGATGTTGTGCAGAGGGAGATTTAGATTGAGCATTTCTGTCACGACCCAAAATCCCCACCGTCGGGACCGTGATGGCGCCTAACATTTCACTTGCTAGGCAAGCCGACATTAGAGAATTATTAAGCCAATCCTTATTCAATTCAATAAATAACAACTAATAAGCTAAAATGGAATACAACGAGTGCGGAATAATATAAAAACTTCATTAATTGCTACCACCCAGATCTGGAGTCACAAATCACGAGCAGGCTTAGTAGAGTCTGAAGGATCGGTACAGAGACGTATGTGCTTATCTTTCAGAGGCTATGAAGTTTAGGAGTCATTTCACTTCTAGTCTTCTCTGTCGTGCAAATTTTCTTCATTGTGTTTAGTTGGTTTTCACTGGTTAAAAGCATGTTGACTGTTCTGGTTATCATTTCCGTTGTATCTCCTATATCATGTGCCCCTATAGAATGTCCCCCTCCCAATAGTACATGTTTAGTTGTTATTGTTGTTTTCTTGTAGGGTGGCATACCTTCGCGAACGCGGGAAGAGAGACGCGAATGCGAAAGAGAAAACTAGATGACAGATTCAGCTGTTCAAAAAATAGAAAGAAATGGCCTGTAGCCCATCCGAAACACACCTGAGGCCCCCGAGACCCCGTCTAAACATATCAACAAGTTCCACAACTTAACACGGACTTGCTCGAAGTCTCAAATCACATCAAACAACGACGAAACTACGAATCGCACCATGAATCGAACTTATGAACTTCCAAATCTTCTAACTTCTAAAACCTGTGCCGAATCATATCAAATAAATCTGGAATGATGTCAAATTTTGCAGGCAAGTCCCAAATAACATAACGGAGTTGTACCAACTCTCGGAATTGCATTCTGACCCCGATATCAAAAAGTCCACTTCCGGTAAAAATCTCCGAAAATTCGACTTTCCCCATTTCAAGCCTAAATCAGCTACAGACCTCAAATTTTCCTCTCCGCGGTCGCAAGCCATCTTTCTCGTTCGTGAAGCATATCCGTGAAGCCTTCATTTTTCCTTCTTCGTGAACGCGAGTAGTCTTCCGCGTTCGCGATGCTTTAACATTTGGGCAGCAGAATATATTTTCCAAATCGAGGGTTAGGCCATTTTTATCATATCTTGACTTGTGGAGCTCGGTTTTGAGTGATGCTTTGTGGGTTTTCAAGAAAATCAATTGGGTAAGTATTCTTCACCTAGAATTTATTATATTCCATGATTTTATATTTATTTTTATCATTTAATTTGTGTTTTGAGTTAGGGAAAATGGGGATTTTCGAAGAAAACTTTCAAAATGAAAAATCATGATTTGAGAGGAGAATTGATATCGGAATTTGATAATTTTAGTATGGTCGAACTCGTATTGGAATGGGTATTCGGGTTTTATAATATTTGTCGGGTTCCGAGGTGCGGGCCCGGGGGTCGATTTTTAGATTTTGATAAAAATTGAGGCTTTATGACCCGAAAGAGTTTCTTATGAGTTTTATTTGTGCTTTGAAGTTATTTTGATTAGATTTGAGCCATCCGGGGGTTATTGCACTCGAGAAGTTCATTTTAGAGTATCGGTTTGTCTTTCTTGAGGTAAGTATCTTGCCTAACTTCGTATGGGGGAACTACCCCTTAGGATTTGAGTCTTCTATGCTATTTGTAGTTCGTGTACGCGAGGTGACGAGTACGTGCTCAGACTTATTTGTGAAAAATTAGCCTTTTAGGGATCTTAGGTCATTATATTCACCGAATATGCAGTTGTTCTCGTTATGATTACGTTTCTAAATTAGTAGTTTCACCTCTACATATTTTAATTAGAAGTAATTGCTTCATAATCCACTCTTGTTGTTCATTTGATTCATCTATGCCTTAACTGAAATTGTTATCTCTTCTATTGCCATGTTATCTTTCCCCTAACTACTTATCTTTATTTGAAGTTATAATTATCTCTTCTGTAATTGTTCATCCTTAATTGAGGCTATGATAATATTTATACTGCTTATCCTTAATTGAAGTTGTTGTGTCTCTTTCGTACTTGCACAACCTTAAAAGAAGTTTAGATCTCCTATATCTTAGTTGACTTATCCTTATTGGAATTATTGACTCATGATATCTCCCTCGTTGTTGAACAGTACTTTGTAGGACCGTTGTTACATATTATTTTCTCCCTTGTTGAGTTGTTCTTATTATGACTAGCCTTCTCTATTGTGTGTACTCTTTGTGAATTAGTTCCTCCATTTTTTTGAGTTCTGGAATTTCTGAGTTGACTTATTTGTCGTACCCTTGTATTATTGTCATTGTTGTTATTGTACTTATTGTGGTGAAGCAGAAGGGTGATGCTGTGCCATTTGAATTATATTATCATGTGAGGGAGAGTGTAAAGCACTAAGAGTGATGTCGTTCCATTTGAGAGTGTAAAGCACGAAGGGTGATGCCGTGCCATTTGAGAGTGTAAAGCACGAAGGATGATGCCATGCAATTTGAGAGTGTAAAGCACGAAGGGTGATATCGTGCCATTGAGAGGGTAAAAGCGCGAAGGGTGATGCCGTGCCATTTCATTTATATTAGCAGGCGAGGATGAGAGTGAAAACACGAAGGGTGATGCCATTCTATTATTTTTATGTTATCATATATTCATGGAACGAAGAGTATTTCCGTGCAGGCGAGGACGAGAGACATATATTATATGGTGATATCGTTTTGTTGTGTATACATTCATGCCTTTATCTTGAGATGCTATTGTGCACCCATGTTTTCTATATGACTTGTAGTCGTTGTTGCTTACTGTGTGTCTTCCACTTTATTTCTTTTATTGTTATTGTCCCGACCCATTTTCTGAACAAGCCGTGACCGGCACCCGATCACTAAACATGACCGAGTGAACCATCTGTGCTTATCAAATCTATTATAACTTCAAACTTTATATGCAACAAGACAATACTTTAACCAAATACTTTTGATTAATGTAAATATTTAAAATAAATAAACTCCAAAACTTTATTCGTAGTAACTACTGAAATACTGCTAAGTTATTATTAAAAACATCTGAATCTTAACCCACCGACTGTGTCTATGAAGCCTCTACTGATAAACTGACGCACTGCTCAGGACATGAGAATTCCTGGCCAGTTCTCTAAGTGAACAAAGAAATAGCTAAATAAAGATGACTCTAAGGACTACTCCACGAACAAAAGCGGAGCTCACCAATAGCACTGGAAGTGAGGGAAGTCCTAACCCGTAGCCTGCTCGCCTGCAAAACCGGTTCCTACGTTGTACCGCAGACCAACGTAGGTTCCCAAAAAAGAACGTCAGTACCATCCATTATACTCAGTGAGTCTCAACGACAGGGGATGAAACTTTAATAACATATACATTACAAGTAAAGATTCTAAATGCATGTAAAACATAAAGCTTATAAGAACAATTCTAAAATAACTGCATAATAGCAGTTTATGAATATTCTAAAAACAATTCTTTTCTTTTTCTTTTAAAAAAAAAATACATCACTTTATACTTTGGGAGTTCCAACTATCCTGACCTATTTCTGTCTTAGTCACCATGTGATTGGCACGGGTTCGATCCCAACCTGATCGAATAGGCCCAATCCACGAGGTGCCACTCGCTTCATGGTTCTCAGCGCTCATATATCATACCTTAGCCTGGCTAAGTAAATTTTCAACAACGAGACCCTCGGCTCGTGTGCTCCCTACTTTAGCACAAGTAGTTTCAGGAAGTCAACGCCTTGGTCAGGACCCTCGGCCTGGACGATGACCCCTTCTCAGAATAAAGGATACTCCCAAAAATATTTTCTTTCTAAAACTTCTTCTTGTGACTTTTCAAGTCTAAATATTTTCTGGAACATCCTATACATACTCATGCTGGCATCCTTAAATGTAAAGCATGGTATAAGAATGAAATAAATATTCAAAAGTATATCTAAAGATTCTTGCTCCTTCATGAATTTTCAACATGAAAATGGCATATCAGAATAACACAAAAATCTGAAAATTTATGCACATATATCATAATAAATCATCTAAACTTTAGCTAGAACAATTCTAAGTTAATAAGTACTCACTCGCTCCAATTAAGTACATATAAACACATTATATGCGTGATTTTGTGAGTTAAACCACTTTAGTAAAGGGTTATATCAACTAACCTCAAAACTCCTTGAGCTAATACGTAGGCCCCAGTCCAATTTATACCCGTCAAATAATTGATTCTACAACAACCAGTGAATTTTAATTAATTTTAAAGTTTCACACCTAAGCATGAAATTTTCTCTTTATATAGAGGAAGAAGGGAATTATCTATTCAATTCTTACCTATTATCACTGTAGGATAATTGACAATAGAGAATTTTACATACCGGATTTCAAGAATTAGTGATTGGTAAAGAACCCTAGAATTTTATTTTTGATATTTGCGTGCCTTGCGTGAACAGAACAATGTTCTGTTTCTATTCAATTCTTAAAGCCCTTTGTTCCTTTGCCTTAAAGAGCTAAGGCTTGTCACGCTTTTGCCTGCCAGGAGCCCTTTATGGGCTTAACGCTCACGTGCCCTTTTTCTTTTGTTTTCCCTTATTTATTTATTTTGACTTAACTAGTATTTAATTATACCTACTTTTAATAATTAATAACATTAAAATTATTAATATTCCCCTAATTGTATATTCAATTATGTATAAATAGAGAAGTAACTCAAAATCAATCACAAGGGTTTAAATCCATAATAGAAGTATAATTTAAGATGCAAAAAAATAAAATAAATAAATAAATAAATTACATTCTATATTTAGCGTGTCTTGAAACTTTTATAGATTTGAGAAGTGTTACAATCTTTCCTCCTTAAAAACATTCGTCCTCGAATGTTGCTAGGGCCTTATTCTTAAGCTAATAATCATCCTTAAGTCCTTGAACTTCTTAAGTTTGCTTAGCACTACTAACTTTCCCAAGGGATTCAAAATTTTGGCTAACTCCCTAAATTTTCAAAATTTTCGGCAGAGTTTCCCTTGTAAATTGGACTATCCAAAAATATCCCTGTCACCAATACCACAACCACACCAACAACAACCAAATATACCATAACAGGCCATTCGTAGGCACCATACACCGCTCATAAACTAATTACTCATACTCCGGCAAGGAGGTACCACAATAACCAACCAAAACCTAAAGCACAACACTTCAGCAAAAAGTAAATAACTTTAATGAATTAAATATACTCTGGCATGGCACTAAATTATTAAATAACTAAATATACTCTGATAGAAATTAAATTACTTCAACAACTAAGTGTAATCTAGCAAGGACATAAACACATGCTAACTTGTATTTAATAATTAAAATATATATGCCAAGCCAAACTTAGGTTCACATACCTTTTTCCTCAAATAAATATGGATATTTCTTCCTCATATCTTCCTCGACCTCCCACATAGCCTCTTTTGAATCATGATTACTCCACAAAACTTTTATCGATGCTATATCTTTTGTTCTCAACTTTTTTACTTACCTATCGAGAATTTCTATAGGTACCTCTTCATAAGTCAAGCCTTCTTTAATTTCTATGGTATCGGCAGGTATTATATGCGACTCATCATGAATGTACTTTCTAAGCATAGACACATGAAAAACAGGATGAACAGTGGATAACTCAACGGGCAACGCTAGCTCATAAGCCACGTTTCCCTTCTTTTCTATAATCTCATAAGGTCCAATAAATCTAGGACTAAGTTTTCCCTTCTTACCAAACCTCATAACTCCTTTCATTGGTGAAACTTTCAAAAACACCTTGTCACCAACCATGAACTCTAAGTCACGATGCCTCTTGTCAGAATAGGACTTTTGACGATTCTGAGCCGCTTTCAGTCTTTCTCTGATTAGTTGGACTTTCTCTAAGGCCTCACAAACAAACTCTGGACCAATCAATGGAACTTCTGGTGGTTCATACCAACCTACTGGAGACCTACATCTTCGCCCATACAACGCTTCATAAGGAGCCATACCAATGCTGGCCTGATAGCTCTTATTGTAAGAAAATTCTATAAGTGGAAAGTGATCATCCTAATTACCTCCAAAATCTATAACACATGCCCGCAACATATCTTCGAGTGTCTGAATGGTCCTTTCTGCCTGGCCATCAGTCTGTGAATGGAAAGCGGTGCTCAAATTGACCTTGGTACCCAATCGTTTCTGAAATGCCTTCCAAAAATACGTCGTGAACTGAGGGCCTCTGTCAGATATGATTGAAACTGGAGTATCATGCAATCGGACTATTTCTTTGACGTACAACTGCGCATACTGCTCTGCGAAATCTGTCGTCTTTACTGGTAGGAAATGCGCGGACTTTGTCAGTCGGTCTACAATAACCCAAATTGAATCATGCTTACGGTATGTGCGAGGTAGACCTACTACGAAATCCATATTAATCATCTCCCATTTCCACTGTGGTATTTCTATATCTTGAGCTAGGCCACCAGGCCTCTGATGCTCGGCTTTGACTTGCTGGCAATTCAAACATTTAGCCACATGATCTGCTACTTGCTTCTTCATGCCTTTCCACCAATACAAC
>AWOL01S0045647.1:0-17280 GCA_000715115.1 Nicotiana otophora
AAGACTCTATTAGGTTTGCTAATAACTTGTGAGACCTACGTGAACCTAGAGCTCTAATACCATGTAGTTACGACCCAATTATGGTTTAGGCTGTGATGGCGCCCAACACCGTTGCTAGGCAAGCCGACAGTAAACAATCTAGTGATTTCCATTTTTAATAAGTTTTTCAAACAGCTAACTTTCCTTAAATTTAAAGAATTTAACAACTAACGAAAAGAACTAAATGAAATCATAACCGTAGGAATACAATCCCAAAATTATGAGTCTACTAGTGTGTGCCAAGACCCGATGTCACAAGTATATGGGCTACTAGTAGAATACACAAAATAATTCTAACCTACTGTTTGAAATGGGATAGACAGAACAAATAAACAAAGAAAAGACTCCAACTGCTGCAAAACGACTCGGAAGGGTAGATCACCGTGTAGTCTTGTAGCAGGGATCAAATATGCGCACCAGACTAGTAACCAGATGTACCTGCTTTAGATCCTGCACAATCAAGTGCAGAAGTATAGCATGAGTACATAAACAACATATACCCAGTAAGTATCCAGTCTAACCTCGAAGAAGTAGTAACGAGGGATCGACTTTGACACTTACTATGGGCCAACAATGATATATCAATTATATACTAAGCATGGATTTCATGAACAATACTAAAAGCTCAATATCAGGAGATAGTAAATTCTTCTTTCACAAGTATTAAATCCCAAGCTTAGTTTCATTATTTAACAACTTGTAATTCAAGGCATTTTAAGCAATGTAAATCATGAATAGTTCCAAAGATTTTCATGCGCATAATATGCCTAGGTCGTACGGTCCGATCCAACATAATATTTAAACTGTACACTGTCGAGGGTCGAACGACACGAACCATAGATGCATCTATCTACTACCGAGGCATTCGGACTGCTCCACAAATAGAAAATATTTCAAATAACACACAAATTCTCTTTTATAGTCAAGTGTTCCATTCACAACTTTAAGTAAGTAACATTAAACCTTTTCAATTCTTTTATCAATTTCCAATATGCCTTAAGCAATTAAATCAACAAATGGAGTGCAAACATTCCAAGTTTAGCATGGTATGGGTCCTAGACTACCCGGAGAATAGCACAATTAGAAGCTACGTACGGACTCTCGTCACCTTGTACATATGTAGCCCTCATACGTAGGAGCACATAATAGTTATAATTTACCTATGGGGTTAATTCCCTCTTACAAGGTTAGAAAAGAGACTTAACGCGTCTCAAAGTCTACTTCTCGGTTCGAGAATGCGCTCACACCCTCAAGTCGGTGCCGAATCAATCCAAACTAATCAAATATTATACAAACTAATCAATACGTGCTCAAGAGTTCGTATTCCAACTATTAAAAAGGCTACCCAACCCTAAATGCAAGATTCTAAAATTTTACCCCCGGGCCCACGTTCCCGGATTTCGTAAATTTTCGAAGAAAGTTATTACTCATAACCTTAGAAACATAAATATATGCTTTTCACTAAGTTTCATAACCATTTGCGTGGTAAAATCTCAATTTGTTTATTAAACCCTAGGTTTTTCATCTAAACCTATGATTTCTACCCATAATCTATGTATTAAACTCACATTAAGTATAAATTACTTACCTCACAAAGATAGGTCAAAATCCCCTCCCTGAAAGCTCTCAAATCGCCCAAGAGTGGATGGAAATATGATAAAAATGGCCTAAGTCCCGTATTAAATGAACCCTCACTGCCCAGCGACTTTCGCACCTGCGGTGCTTTGGGCCGCATCTGCGGTCCCGCACCTATGGCAAGTGCCTCGCAGGTGCGCCTTTCCCACCTGGCCGGGCTCCGTATCTGCGGACAAAGAGAGCCGCTTCTGCGAGCCTAGCCGTACCTGCGACCATGGCTCTCGCACCTGCGCTCACGGAGGTGCGCCCAATCTTCCGCATCTGCGGATTCTGGGCTGCCCTCCATTTCTCACTTCTGCGGCTCGTGGCTCACACCTGCGGCTGGCTAAGCGCAAGTGTGATTATGACAGATCTGGGAGCTTCAGCTGTTGCTCCAAGCTCCCGACCTGGTCCGAGCCTCGTTCGACTGACACTCGGGGCCCCCGAGGCCCCTACCGAATATGCCAACAAGTTTAGAATCATATAGCGGACTCGCTCAAACTCTCGGAACGCCCGAAAAAATATTAAAACTAAGAACCGCACTTCAAAACCAATTGAATCAAACTTTTGAACGTCAAGTCCTTCTATTCACTCCAAAATGCACCAAAATGAACTTAGACTAGTCGGATTGACACCAAATTTTGTGTGCAAGTCTTAAATGATATTACGGAACTAATCCCCATCTCAGAATTTTATTTGGACCTCGATATCACCAAAACCCACTCCAAACCAAATTTAAAGAACTTCTAAACCTTCAAAGAACCAACCTTCACTATTAGGCGCCAAAATACTCCCAGGTCATCCAAAATCCGGTCCGAGCATATATCCAAGTCCAAAATCATCATACGAACCTATTGGAACCATCAAATCCTGATTTCGAGGTCGTTTACTAAAAATGTTGACCGAAGTCAAACTTGGCCTTTTAAGGCCAACTTAAGGAACCAATTATCTTGATTTCAACCTGCACCCTTCCGAATCTCAAACTAACCACCTCTGCAAGTCACAAAATAGTAAAAGCATATACGAGGAGTCTTATTTAGGAGATCAGGGTTCTAGAAAGCAAAACGACCGGTCGGGTCGTTACAAATTTACTAGAATTAAGGCTGCATCAATGTTCAGTTTGTAGCATCCCTTCGAAGGTTTATGCCATGAAATTCTAATGGAATATTTATTTCTGATAATTGGTTCTTTCCCCACTTTGTGAGATTACACTGTGTTTGTTATTATTATTGTTGTTATTGTTAAGATTACACTGAGTTTGTTATTGTTGTTGTTGTTGTTATTGTTGACTATAAGCAGTTTGAACTCAAGGGCTACATTTATGATATGATTCTTAGTCAGAGTATTGGCACTATTGTTTTGGTTATTCTTGTTTCAAATTAGCTCAAGATTCTAGATTACAAAGGCGAACTGATCTTGCCAGCTGATAACTTCAACTTGAAAATAAAACCCGAACAAAAATAGAAAAATAGTTTTTTTGGTGAAAACAAAATGTCAAATTTATTAGTGCTTTATTTTGAGTTTAACAAAGTAAAATATGTAAACCTTATTATTTCATTACGTACAAATAAGTACATTGTGCTAGTTTGTTTGTACTCTAAAGCAAATGCATAATTCATATATCGAAATTATAATAAAGTATTTGAATACTTTTGCGCGATAACTATTTCTTTAATCAAGTTAACTAAACAGAATCAACAATAATCATTGTTGATACCCAATTTTGACGTCATATTGTTTAAATAGAATATATACTTTCAAAATATCATTTTGCATCATTATTTAATTTACAAGATTCAAGTAGTTTTATAATTTTCCATAATTTTTAGAGCTTTAAAATTAATTTTCTTGCATTTAAATTACTTGAATATTTATTAATTACCCCTTAAATTATTTTATAATGATTTAATCACCCAAAGTTATTATTTTCATCAACATATATGTTTCAGAATATTTTACTTTATTTTATGTAACTATATTTGTATTTTTAAGCTATTTACATAATTTTGCAGTAATAGCCTATATTCATGCATAATTACATTTTTATTATATTATTTGTGCCAAAATAGTATTTTTTATATTTTTTAATATTAAGCTATTATTTTTAATAATTTTACTGCATAAGTAATATTTTTATTACTTATAAATTACTTGTTATAAATTCTTTTAAATAAATTTTGCATATTTAATTTATAGCCCCAACATAGGGCTAATCTTGGACCAAATCTGGCCCAAATCATTAGCCCAACACTAAGAGCCCATGCCAAACAACCCTCTAATTTGACCCGGTCGGTACCCATTTGAACGACCCGCCCCGCTCCCCTTCTTATCTTGGCCGTTGATCTCAAATGATCAACGACCCCTAATAAACTAACCCCTTTCATGTATCCATACCCTCTAAATCTAATCTCATTTCCCTCACCCGGCCGCCCGTGCACTCTCTCATCTCCACTCTCACGTTAAACCCTAGCCGACCATGGAGATCTCTACTTATCCCTTCCTTATACGCGGGTTTACTTACCTGTTCTTGTTACTATTACTCGTTTTATGGTAACTTTCGTTACCATTTCACTTATGGCAAGCCAGATCCAGCTTTGATTCTATGATTCTTGATGCTATTGTGGCTCTATGCACTGGAGAATAGAAAATCTCTCTTGTATATGGTATATCCCTATTGATTCCGCCATGATTGGGGCTTGTGAATGATTTGCCCTAAGTTCGACTCAAACTAGGGCTTGGATTCCGATTTTTCTTTTACTAGTCCTATTACAGATTGCATGCAATATTTTCTTTCCTGATTTATGTTTAATTGATTATTTTCCTTGTTTGTTCATCCTAATTTATCACCATATAAACATCTTCCCTAATCCCCTTTAACGGACCTCATTACTGCTATTACTCTCACTATTCTCTTCTTTTACTCGTTTCTTACTTTGTTACACTCGAATATTTTCTGAAACTATTGAATCCTTGGCCGGCTGAAAGCCAAGGCCATAATACTATTAAACGACCTCCTCCAGTGCAAGCATTGCTCGGTGCCCTTCTCGAGGCTCTTGTGAACTCTGAAGCATTGGGGATTTGGGATTCCATCGTCTTCTTTCAATTACTGCTACTGAATCACTACTGATATTCTAAGTTCCTCACTCTTTTTTTCGTTTAACTTTGTTACTAGTTAGTGTCCTATACCTTCGTAATCCTACTCCTTTCTGTTTGTGCTTATGTTATGTGCATTAGTGTTATCTGAATTTCTCTGAGTTAATTTCGATATTATGCCATTGCATATACAATTCTTCTTATTTTAGCATTAAACCATAGTTCCATTAGCTTCAATTCTGTGCAAGTCTTGATGTTAACTCATATGTATATAACTAAGTTGATTCATGACGCCTGCCCGATTTGTAATTGAAACTTAATTGATGGTTGTTGAACTTTGTTTAATTTCTTGCACTGAAGCCCCTTTGTAAGACTATGTTCTTGCTCGAAATTGCTCTCTTCATATTGAATCCTTTATGCCTAATTTGCTTTCTCTGCAAGTCATACCTAAATGCTTAGCCTAATATGCTAACCTTAATGGTGTCCAACCTGCATGATCATTATGCTACTTATACATGTTGCTTATTCTGAGTTTGGCTTCTTGCCTTGTTCTGTACAATCATGATAACTAACTCATGCCCATAATGTGTTCTAATTCCTGTTGAGACATTCATACCCAACCTGTTATCTTTATCGAACTCTCCTGTTAGCTATGATCTTTTCCCATGCTATTTGTAACTCTACTGTGTTCCTGACTTGCTCAATCTTGTATTACTCAATATCAATTGAGACCTTTAGAATAGTTACCATAACCAACACTTTTCCCATATGTGTGACCAACTAGCATAAGGTTTGATGTTTGTCTGATGTGAAGGTGACATATTTTGTTCACTATAAGCCCTCTGGTATTGTTATTGATACTCAGCATGTTAAAATTTTCTCATTCTCGACTAAGTGATTGCTCGAATTTGTTCTGTTATGTTGTCTTCATTAAGCCTTCACGTTGAAAATTTTCATGTGAAGGCTATGCTCGATTTGTTCTTGTCTATGACTCTATTAGATTTTCATGCTTAAATCTTGTGTCTAAGGTTCTTTAGGCTAATTCTGAATCAGTTTACTTTTGAAACTCTTTTTTGGAATAGTTCACTATCCTATGATGGTCAATTATGTTATTTTAACTTTGTTTCTAAAATTGCAAGCATTAATCTTCCTTGTGAACTTGTCTGTATTTCATGTATTCTTGTCTATGTGTTTTGACTAGATGTGTTTTTAGCCTTAAGAATTAAGTATAAAAATTGTTAATCAATTTCATGAGTATTTTGTCATCTGTAAGGCTAAATTGGGCATTCATTTGGTTAAGTAAGTTATTCATTTGCGCCTGGTATGTTGGGCCTGCTTTGGTATTGAAGGTCTGAAATGCAATGTTCGTATTTGAAATTTGGGCATGCTGTCCGTGTGAAGTTCTGAGCATATTGGAAGGCCCATATGTGTTACTGGGTTATTCTGTATTTGTAATTGGCTCGGAGCTTTGTTCAATATGGTCTGTAATAACTTGTAAAATTGAATAATTGGGGAAATCAGTGAAATTGGGGAAATGGTTATATTCCAATTCTCACACAAATGGGTAGAAAACATGATAGGATCTATATGGTTTATTTGCTATTTGCTTTATATGCCTTATATGCCTTTAGTTTCATGTGTAGAAAGCCTGCCTATAGGAGTCACACACACACTTCATTTAACTTGTCAAAATATATCAGTTCAAGTATTTGCTATACCTGTTTCCATGTATGCTACTGTGCACGTTTAGACAACATGCCTATAGGATGTAATAGCACATGCCTCACTAATCTAGATACCATGTTTATAGGATTTTAAATAACCAATTGGTCAAATTACTTCTATTACTTTAGTACACCGCCCTGCCTAGATGACATGTCTATAGGAATAAAGTGTTATAAAATCAACTTAATTGTCAATAGTTAGAAATCCTGCCTATAGGATGTTGTTACACATGAAGCTATTTATGAGATCAGTGTTGTTAATACTAGACTCTCAAAGTTGTGTCACTGTCTAATCACGCAACCATTAGGAACCATGCCTATAGGACATTAACGTCTGCCTAAGGTGCACGCTTATAAAATGAACATTAGTAATTTGGTCACTCGTATTGCTTTATTGCCTCACCAACAACTAAAATCATACCTATAGGACTTGCGATGTTTTAACATGCCTATACACTGCCTATATAATGCTGGAATCCAAAATCATCTAGAAACCATGCCTATAGGACTTTAAATTTTGATTCTGAAATCATATACTGCCAAAGCTAAAAATCTGTGACTGATCGCGTGCCTTTGTGCTTATGTGTGTAGGCTAACTTGAGTCTTTCATTGCTATTATATGTAGTCCTACCTGTTTTGAATGTCACCTAGTTTTTATCATTTTGAGCTCCCTAAGTAAAGTCTAGAACCACTCAGGTCCAAAGCCTTTTGGACCATAGGTATGGGACGGATAGTGCACGCATAGGGTACGACCTAGAATTGAATTAGAATGCTTTTAGGTAAACAACTTCAACATAGTAATCGGGTAGCAGGAGATGATAGTCTATTCCTGTTGAATAATATGAGCAACTCCTGCCTAAAGGAAGTTGCGAAGTATTATTTATGTTGTATGGGGTGATCTTTTAGGCTAAAAAACTTAGGACCCCCCTCCTTTTTTATTTATATACTTGATATCCACAGTTAGTCGTTTAATATAGACCAATGCAATTGTATCCTCGTAGTCATACTAATTAAATAATCCACATAGTTTAAAATTCGGCCGGGACCCACAGTTGTGGACCTCAAAGAGTGCCTAACATCTTCTCTCCGAGGTAATTTGAGCCCTTACCCGATCTTTGGTGGCGTTGACTAGTCAAACAGAGTTATTCGCAAATAGGTACCCTAACGCACCTTAAAAATCATTAGGTGGCGACTCTTCTCTTTTAATACCCATTTAAAAGAGTTGTCACATGTCGAAACCCGATTTTGCAAGAAAAAAAGGCGCGACAGCATGGCGACTCTTCTGGGGATTTACACTTAGGATCTTACCATAACGAACTTGACTTATGTGGATTACTTTCTTTGTTATATGCACATCACTTATTTGTTTGAACCTGCTATGACATGCACATCCCTTCCCTTATTCACCTTTATTTATTTAAATTAGTTATGACATGCACATCTCATCCCCTATTCACCTTTATTTTTTTAAATTTGTTATGACATCCTTCCCCCTACTCTCCTTTGTTTGTATGACCGCTCTCTATTTCTTTTCATCTTGACCGCTATATTATCCCAATTTCCTTACCTGCTTCATTACGTTCTCACATATTTTCATGAGCCAAACTGACTTCTTTCTTTTGTCTTTCTTTTCTTTTCTTTTTATGTTCACTTCTACTATTTTATTTACTGCTTCTTACATGCAAATACTTGGCAATGTGCTATTATTTTTGCATTAATCATGCTCCACATCATACTCCACTCGTGCCAATTATCAATATTGCGGCGCTTGAAAAGTGTCTGCGCTTTCCTGAAAATCACCCTTTATATCGGAAAGGCTTATTTGCGGTAAACTAGTCGATCAACGGTGTAATCGACGGTTCCGTGCCTTTACCTCTATAGATGTCCACTTGAGAGTACCAGTCTAGACCATTCTAGAAACCCTACTCAAACTTGAAACGTACATGCATCATGCTAAACATTGTATGGATTGGAGCGTTATTAACGTAACAACCCGCTAAGATGAACCTTGTCCAAAGTCTGACGGGATTTCCACAACCCCAATGGACACTATCATATTATGTGCATTACTTGGAGAAAATGTGCCAACGTGTTGATCATTATTACGTAAGTAGTCAAATCTGGAGGGGGAAAAGGCTAACTTTTGTTTGTTTGTAGAAAATGAAGCATGAAATCCCCAGGTTCAGCATGGTTCAAAACATCCCACCTTTGTTACTTGACTGGTCGAAAGACCTTGCGCCTTGCGACAAAAATCATGTGAGAAGAGTACTCGACGACCTACCATACTTGCTAAACATTCAACCAAATATGGAATTGATTGAGGTCGCTACCATGTTCTGGGACGAGAAAAGAGCTATTTTCTGATTTGGCAATATAGAAATGACTCCTCTCCTAGAAGAAATAGGAGGCTTTGCCAAGTTGTCATGGGATAGTTCGGGATTACTGGTACCAGAGAATCGCACTCCCCGTGACTTTTTGAAAATGTTGGGTTTTAAGAAGAATGATGAGATGCTCTGTCTAAAGAAATCATACATCTCTTTTGAATTCCTTTACGAATGTTATAGGTATAGCAAGTCATATCGTTTTCATCATGATGAACTCGCCACTAGTTCCTTGGGTTGGATGCACCACCAGGTTTATGTGTTCGTCGTCTGCTTCTTGGGGTTGTTGATATTTCCAATGAAGGGAGGAAGGATTCATACTCGCTTAGCCATGGTCGCCAGGACCTTAATTGAGGGCATCGAAGGACAAACTTATACCATAATCCTTATGATCTTAGCTGAGATGTACCGCGCTCTAGATCGGTGCAAGCAGGGATTTGGACACTTTGAGGATTGTAATCTGTTACTATATGCCTAGCTGTTGGAACACTTTCAGAGGGGAAAGTTTCGTCAAGAGCTTCTGCGAAGGCTGATGAATGACTACATAGCTAACCATCACCCAAAGAAAATGACGTTTATCCCAGATAGATTTTCATAACCCGAAAATGCTGTAAGTTGGGTGCATTTCTTCAGCAATCTGACATACGAGAAGGTACATTGGATGTTTGAATGGTTTTCTAGCAGTGAGTTCACCATTAGGTCAAGGGGAACTACTCATCTTGTACTGATCGGGTTGTGAGGCATCTATCCTTATGCTCCTATAAGGGTAATGAGGCAAACGTGGAGAAAACAGGTCATACCTCGGGTTTCCAATATGGTCCAGTACAAGGTAGATTTCAAAGGAGATGTCATCCCGTTTAAGTTCGAGGCACAACATATGTGGAACCAAAAGATCATTGTAGAGAGAGAAACCATTATGCCAGACAGGTATCACGTCGGTCATATGTACTACTATCTATCATGGTTGGAGGATGACGTAGCGGGCGTCAAGCCAGGAGTCAATCTAAAGGATATGATCATAGATGAGGTGGCTGAGGCACAAGTTAAGTATAAGAGGCTACGTAAAAGGGTGTTCGAGTCTGAAGCTAAACATCTGGAACAACACAAAGTGAACATGAAGGCGATAAATGAATGGAAGGAGATTTCCACTAAGTCAACAAAAAGATTGGAATACTTGGAACAAGGATTGATGGAGCTCGAGAGGAAGATGAGAAAGAGACTCTCAGATTGCCAAGGCATGGACGACAGTGAAGGAGGACATCTAGCAAAAGCATACTTATTGTTGGATGTGTGAGATCTAGGGAACCTAATTGATGGGGTCTAAAGAGCCAAGCATGGAGAAGGTCCTTCTGGGACCAAGTAGACTGGAAGTGATGTTCTTTACTGCTTTCTAGCTTAGCTTTAGATTTTTATTGTAATAAGGCTAAATGCCATTAATGACCTTATTATTATTGTCGATTTAGTAAAGGTTTGACTTATTTTTCGCACTAATGAAATGACATAAATGTTGGCATCAATTTTCTCTAAGTCTATGTGTCGCTTAGGCCTACCTCAGGCACAATGAGGTTCCCCAAATTAGGACGTGAATTATTGCATGACTTTGTGAAACATGCTTAAATATTGCAAACACTCTTTTATTTCACCTTACTAACTTGATTACCTTTTTTTTTTTTGATTATTTCAATTCCCAAAGGTTGGTTCGTGCATACTGGCATCATCAACATACCATACCAGATCCAGAGGTCCTCCACCTCCTCCTCCATTAAGCGACCCCAAAGACAAAGGAAAAGGGAAAATGGATGATTTAAGTGGTATCAGGAAAGACAATGTTACTATAGCAGAAAATATTAAAACTTCGGATGGCCGAAGTACTCCGACACAGAATGAGTTGGTCTTACGTTTGGAGCATAAAATCTTGGAACTACAGGGCGAGCTTGAGCATGTCTGAAATTTTGCAAACCTCTCCCTCACTCTCAATGTCCCAGATATTAACCAGCAAAATCCGACTACCCAGAACCAAACACCACCGCAAAACACATAAAATCAAAACCCACTACTAAATCCTCCCGCACCACACCAGTATCCCGCACCTCCCCAGAACCTTAACCCGCCACCAGTACCGACCCCTCAACAACACCACCATCATCTAACTCAATACCTGTAAACCACTGCTTATCACACTCCCCAGAATGCACCACAACCTACTCCCGATCCCTAAAACTCGATCAATGACTACCCCTATACCCAAGTTCCAGGAATCCATCAAAGCAATCCGATATATATGGAAACCTTAACCCACACCCCGCAGCAAACCCTATACATACCCGAATCGAGTGAGAAGGACCTGCTCATTAAAAACATGGCAGAGGAACTCAAGAAGCTCACTGGTAGAGTTCAAAGTGTCGAAGGTGGGAAAGGCGTTGAAGGCCAAAACTATGAGGACCTATGTATTCAACCAGATGTGGAACTTCCCGAGGGTTACAAACCTCCTAAGTTCAAAATGTTCAATAGAACTGGTAACCTGAAAGTGCATCTGAGAACGTATTATGACAAGCTTGTAGGAGTGGGAAAAAATGAACAAATCTGCATGAAACTGCTCAAAGGAAGCCTTACAAGAGACGCTTTGTCTTGGTACATCAGTCAAAACCCAAAGAAGTGGGTTAGTTGGGTGAGTATGGCGCCAGACTTCATAGATAGATTCAGGTTCAACATGGAAAATGCGCCGGATGTTTTCTACATTCGAAACCTTAAGAAGAAGCCGACAGAAACCTTCCGCGATTATGATACTCATTGGAGATCAGAAGCCGCAAAGTTAAGGCCAACACTTGAAGAGGAACAAATGAACAAGTTCTTTGTCAGAGCTCAAGACCTGCAGTATTACAAAAGGTTGATTGTTATTAAAAATCACAAGTTCTCCGACATCATCAAGTTAGGAGAAAGAATAGAAGAAGGAATTAAGAATGGGATGGTGACCAATTTTGAGGCACTACAGGCCACAAATAAAGCTTTGCAATCAGGAGGCATTTCGAAGAAGAAAGAAGTGGGTGCTGTGATGGTAGCCCAGGGACCTAAGTCTCCCCTCATATACCAAACACCTCCACCCACATATCAACCCTCACCCGCAAGATACCAAGACCCTGCTGCCACCCACCATACCTATAATACCCAACTAGCATATTACCATTCGTCTTCGCCCGCCCGCCAAAACTACCCGAAACCATGTCCGAATTTTGATTGCAGACCTCCTAGACAATACACCCCCTAATTTCTGAACCCATAGACCAACTGCATGAGAGACTGAAGGCCGCTGGTTATGTTACTCCTATTCCTGCTGTTGTTGTGGAAAATCCCTCCCAATGGATCAACCCCAAAAAACTGTGTGCTTATCATTCAGGCATGAAGGGTCATACTATTGAGGAGTATCGCACGTTGAAAGACAAGATTCAGACGTTGATCGACACTAAGGTCATACAGGCAAAATAAGTTGCGCCAAATATTCGTAACAACCCTCTCCCGGATCACAGAGGTGAGGGAGTGAATGTGATAGAGACTGATGAAGAATAGGATCCGGAAGGGTTTATCGGACTAAATCGAGAGGGAGACATTCCTAAAAGATCTCCAATCACCCTCATGCCAGTTATGGTACAAACCCAAGTGCCATTTGACGTTGAGGTAGCTATACCCTTCACTATGATGGTTGCTCCCACGCCATCTTACTAGTCCTATGCCATCCCATGGGATTATGTTGCGGAAGCAAGGAGAAAGGGAAAAGAAAAAATGGAGGAAACACGTGCCGCGCAAGGTATGACTAGAACTAGTAGAGTTTACACACTTGAGAATCTTGGAGGAACAAGCAAGGAAGCTGCACCTAAGCCGCCTGTCGTTGAGACTGGCTCTGATGATCTTTGGAGGAAGATACAAGCAAGGGAGTATTCTGTTTTTGACCACCTGAACAAAACTCCTGCTCAGATATCCATCTTATCACTGCTACAAAACTCAGACGCACACATGAATGCTTTGATGAAGGTGTTAAGTGAAGCTTATGTACCCATGAACATCACTAGTGGAGAGATGGCTAACATGGTCAGACAGGTATTAGAAAGCCACAAAATCACCTTTCACGAAGATGAATTACCACCAGAAGGACTGAGTCACAACAGCGCATTGCATATTACGGTGCAATTTGAATATAAGTTCATCGCCAGGGTAGATGGGGGTTCAAGTCTCAATATATATCCATTGACCACTCTAAATAGACTAGGTAAAGGCCTGCACGAGATACGAATGGGAAGCATGAACATGAAGGCATTTGATGGATCTCAGAGAACCACCATTGGATAAATCAACCTCGGTCTACAGATGGGCCCAACTTGGTTTGATGACGAGTTCCAAGTGCTAGATATATCAGCTACTTACAACCTATTATTGGGATGACCATGGATACACGCCACCGGGGCGGTGGCTTCAACTCTACATCAGGCTGTGAAGTTTGAGTGGAATCATCAGGAGGTGATCATCCATGGAGATGGAAGTAACCCCATCTACACCAATCACATTGTTCCAGTCATCAAAAACAAAAAGAAGCTGGGTGGAGAAACATACTATCGCATTGAACAAGTCAACGTAATTGAAAAGGACTGATGGTGGAGCAGCAAGATAGAAAGCATACTGCTATAGACGGGGTATGAACCCGACAAGGGTCTCGGCAAAAATCTTCAAGGGATCACCAAACCCGTACAACCACAGTACCATGGTACGACTTTTGGACTCAGATACGAATACACATGGCAGGAATACCAGGATTGGTCACGACCATGGCGTGCTCCTTATTATCCATTGGAACAACCGGTACCACCTCTTCACCAGACATTCCATCAAGATGACATGATTTGGGGATTTGAGGAAGATGATGTTTTGGCTGGCATGAGGAAGTTGTTTCTAGATGAAGAAGACATGGACTGCAGCACAATTATTGAGGAGGAGGAGGAGGAAGACCTTACCATTTAGACCATGGAGGAAGGAGATGTTCTCAAGAACTGGACCGCTGTACCACCCCGGGCCCGTCGAGTTCCTGGGTAGCCTGGAAAATAAGCATGAATTATTTTAAAATAGTTTTGAGCATTTGAAACATTTTTCAGTATTTTGTTTTGAAATAATTACTCGAGCCATCGAGCCGCACTTGTTGACGTTTTAAAATTTTTATTAATGTATTATTGATTTTTATATTTATTATTATCTTTCTACATTTCTTTTTAGCATAATTATTACATATCCTGATGAACCTACGACTGTAACATGTAATGAGACAATGCAACATAAGGACAGTGATTTAGAGGATCTGGAAGATGATATAATATCTGAGGAAATCATCAAAGAAGTAAAAAACTTTGAAAACAAACCAAAGTCTGATTTGGAGGAAACTGAGGCCGTTAACTTAGGGGAATCCGAAACAGTCAAGGAAACACGTCACCGTTAGAGAAGGAAGAGTACATCAGATTCCTAAAAGAATAGGAAGACATCTCTGCATGGTCCTACGACAATATGACTGGTTTAAGCACATCCGTAGTAGCTCACAAACTACCCACCAATCTTATGTGTCCACCGATAAAGCAGAAGCTCAGAAAGTTCAAACTGGATATGAGTTTAAAGATAAAAGAGGAGGTCACCAAGAAAATAAAAGCCAAGGTTCTCCGAGTGGTCGAGTACCCGACTTGGTTTGCCAACATTGTGCTAGTGACGAGCGCAAAACCGGCGTATAAACTTAGGCTCGTTAGTCAAAGATAGTATGGTATCAAATCGTCTCCACAAGGATTGATTTCAATAATATTCTATTAATTCTTCAGCTTAACACTATCCCGGATAATCAACCTTTTGATTTATGCTATTATTGACTACAAATAAACTAAGATTATCAGCTGTAAGAAACCGGTTTGCACAGTTCATTATCAGCTATAAGAAACCGGTTTGCACAAACACCTGATTTGCACAGTTCACCCGAACCCCCAAACAACAATTTTTTAGCCCCCAATTTCAACAAAAGATACACTAATGTCACACCCAACCCATCATGGTGAAATTTAACCATTACCCCAACACAAGAACAAGCATAACTAGAAAGAAAGAACTAACAAAAATCTACTACAATTCAAGGAAAAGAAAAGAAAATAAACTAAAATAAGAGGGGGAAAACATCTTACTTACCCGAGGGGAACTTGTGAGGATTTGGGTTGGTGAGAAGAAGGAGGAAGTCACTTCAATTGATGGTGGGGATCTATGTAGAGAAGAGATGAGAGAAGGGTGTGGGGTTAGGGTTGTTTAGAAGAAGGGGAAGGAGGGAAATTTGAGATTGGGTCTTTTGTCTTTTTGTTTTCTTGAGCCGAGGGTCTTTCGAAAACAGCCTCTCTACTCCTTTGGGGTAGGGGTAAGGTCTGCGTACACAGTACCCTCCCCAGACCCCACTAGTGGGATTTTACTGGGTTGTTGTTGTTGTTGTTGAGTGTTTAGAAAGGGGGGATTCGAATTATGTGAAGGAAAGAGGAGGGGCCAGAAGTTCTAAAGAAACAAGAATGAAAAGAAAAAAAATAAAATAAAATAAAAAACTTACCTGTGCGCGGTCGGTGCGCGGCCGCACACGTGTGGCAGTGAGGGGCCAAAAATACGCGGCCAGGTGCGCGGTCGATGCGCGTCCTGCATGTTTGGTAGTGAGGACCTGAAAGTGCGCGGTCGATGTGCGGTCGTGCACCTTTTTTTTTATTTTGATTAATACCTACGATATCATAGTACACACTAAAGAAAAGAAAATCTAACTAGCAGAAGGGTTAGAGGTAGTTCTGAGTTATAGTCATCAGCTTGACTCAACCGGGCATCCTTAGTTAATTTTGTTGTTCGAGGATTGCTGTGCAAATCCTCCAACAAGATAAGGTTTTAGTCTGTGCCCATTTACTTTGAAACTTTCTGTTCCGTCTTGGTTCTGGATTTCAATTACCCCGTATGGTGATACATGCTTCACTACATATGGTCCTGTCCATCTAGACTTGAATTTTCAGGGAAATAATCTGAGTCTACTGTTATACAGTAAGACTCTGTCCCCTTCATGAAACTCCTTTAGCTTAATCAGATGATCATGTCACCTTTTAGTCTTTTCCTTTAAGATCCACGCACTTTCATATGCGTCTAGTTTGAACTCTTCCAATTCATTCATCTGCTCCAACCTGTGATCACCTGCAAGACTAAATCAAGATTAAGCATTTTAATTGCCAAATAAGTCTTATATTCTATCTCAACAGGTAGGTGACATGACTTACCATACACTAATTTGAATGGTGAAGTCCATATGGTCATTTTGAACGCAGTTCTATATGCCCATAAGGCTTTATCCAACTTGACAGACCAATCTTTACGAGAAGCACTAACCGTCTTTTCAAGAATTCATTTTAGTTCCCAGTTAGCCACTTCGACTTGCCCACAGGGGGATCTCCCGAGGTACCACCTCGTAGTCCCAAAAGTAAATATGCAAGACAGGGGGATCTCCCGAGGTACCGCCTCGTAGTCCCAAAGTAAATATGCAAGACAAGGAGGATCTCCCGAGGTACTGCCTCGTAGTCCCAAAGTAAATACGCAAGACAGGGGGGATCTCCCGAGGTACCGTCTCGTAGTCCCAAAGTAAATATGCAATAAAGAGAGGATATCCCGAGGTACCGCCTCGTAATCCCAAAGTAAATATGCAAGACAGAGGGATCTCTCGAGGTATCGCCTCGTAGTCCTAAAGTAAATATGCAACTCTTAAATTATGGAACCACGAATTTACGGTAAGGAATCCTACAGTTAAAGACCGAATACAATAATCAAGGAAGCAGATAATTCAACTAAGCATGTTGCACGAATTTGAAGAAAGGTTTAGACATGTAGACATGCGATACTAGGCTAAACATGATAGCTACACATGCTAAGGCAACTCGGTTAAGGAATTTAAAAGAAATCTACTCATCAAAAATTGGAATTTCCATAATTAGCCCGCGTACGCACTCGTCACCTCGCGTACACGGTGCTCACATATCACAAATTATTATAACAGTGCCAAATCCTAAGGGGTTCCCTCCCTCCCCTCCCCCCACAAGATTAGACAAGTCACTTACCTCAAATCTCGCTCAATCAATCGATAAGGATGCCTTTTCCTCAATTTTCTGACTCCGAATGGCCCAAATCTAGCCAAAAGCAATTACACAACATGAATACAACTACAAGAAACTAATTTAAATCATAAATTTATGACTTTAGCAAAGAATCGAAAAATCGCCCCAAAAAGTCGACCAGGGACCATGTCTCGGAATCGAGTAAAAGTCATAAATTACGAACACTCATTCGATATTGAGTTCATCCATACCAAAATTACCAAAATCCGACACTAAGTCGCCACTCAGATCCCCAAA
>AWOL01S0045666.1:7500-17444 GCA_000715115.1 Nicotiana otophora
CGACATACTAAGGAAAACGGCTGATCCAACTACAGAACAAATACAGACATAAACATCAAAAATACCGCACAGAGCGCCCGCTCTAAAAAGCTGCCCTCCAGCATTCGTCCTTCAAACTACCCATCAATCATCCAACACAACCAACTATTCATAAAAGAGAAATGAATTAAAGAAATCAGTGAATGAAATAAGGCGATAAAAAAAAAAAGAAAAGACCTAGGAACGAGCAAGGAGGATTGGTTTCCCCACCTTAAAGTACCGAGCATTTTAGGGGTCTAGCTCGCTGATATAAAAAAGCGGAAGATTCAATCCAGTCCCAAGCGTCCCTGGATTGAATCCTTAGTTAGAGAGAGGGGCTAAGCCTACGTAACGCTATGGGAACAGCCTTTTTTGTCCGCTTTCAGCTATGCTATATAGATGGGCTACCCTGTGAAATAAAACATAATATGTAAGTAAGTAGCATCTAGAATAGAATCCAGAGCAGCTAAGAAAAAAAATCGAGTAGCTTGCGGGCCGGTCGTCATTGCACACTAGCTGGTCAGTGGGGGTAAGAGAGTGTTCCGTTGGTGTTCTCAGTCTCAGTGCGACCTTGCTTGGTCAACAAGGGGATCAAAATGAGCGAGTTCTCGTCCCATACTCAAGTCTGACTTCGATCATCGTCTCCCGTCTGCGCAAGATGGATTTGGCTTCGGTGATTCACCATTTGAAAGACGAGAGAACACTATCGGCACAGAACCAACAAAGTCCGGTTCTGTTTCAACCGTAGGTATTAGTGAATGAATAAAGAAAGTAGGTATATGTGAATAAATTCATTAAGTCTTAATGCCAATGTCGGCCAATAGGCTTAAAAACATAAAGAAAATGGAAATGAATGTTGGAGTCTCCTTACTTCTCAGCCCTAAGCTAAGTCTTCCTCAATGACCGATCACTTTTCAGCATATTCCGGTAAAGCCTTAAAGGCAAGGAAAGCTTTCAAGCTAATAAGCTACTTAAGAAAGAAACTAAAGAAAGAAAAGAATTGAAAAGACAGAAAGGAAAGAGTANGCTGGCTGGTCAATCTCAGAGATCTTATCGGCCGGCAAACCGGAGACGGACGACCACGGTCCCGGCCTTACCAGCACCGGAGGTGTACTAATCAATGAACCCACGAAACCAACTTTCTTTTATGACAAAATAAACCAAGCCTAAGCGGTCACGACATCTTGTTGATATTGATTGAGGAGTTTGATGGAGTTTAGCTGACTGAATCCATCCATAAACTTAGACCGCGGTAACCTTCGTAACCAAAGCGTCACGACAACATCCAAAGGTGACCTTTGGATTCTTAAGTAGGGGGGCAAGGAGGAGCACGTAGGAATGCCGACCACTACATAAGCCACTAGTGGCTGAGAGAAAGCGAGCAGCACCTTGTATAGGTTGGGCGGAGCTTAAAGAAGCAAGCCCCTATCAGAGAAAGCCATTGCGCGCTAGCCTAGCTAGCTAACGTTTTTCAGCTGGCTGTTATGTTAGTTGTAGCGCGCCTTCCCTCCTTCTCTCACTTTGGAAAGATTTTTCAGTATTTTCTTATGATGACCTGGTCGAGAGAGTACGATACATCGGTGTAAAAGATTTCCTTTTTTCTGTGAGCTTGGTTTACTTGACCGAAGGGTGCAGTAGAACCTGAAGGAGAGGAATAAATACCTGGTATATCATTTTGACAAAAGGAGGACCGCTATTGAGAAATATCTTCCTCCTCTTGGTCGCCATCAAAGAAGTTGATGTCCGGGGCTTCCTCTTTCCCTTTAAAATAAAACCGGTGAACTCCATCCTAAAGTTCAACATCTACATCCAACACCAGAGGTTCTTGATGAGAACAAATTGTAAGGCGTTGAAAGAAACCCTTAATAAAGATGTCCCTCGCTGCAAAACATATTTTCACTAGATGGCAAGCCCCTCTTTGACTTTGATATAGAACACATAAAGGGGGAGAGTCACAGTCTCCCTTATTTCCTAACAATAAAATGCATTTCTTGAAAGGCCAGTAACAATGCGATATTCCATAGATAAGCAAGAAACTGAAGCCTCTCTTTTTATTTATGATGTATCGGATTGAATTCACTTTCACTTTAGGAAAGGATTTATTTCTCCTCAAAGTAGGTGTTCGCTCCGCAGCACGAACAGGTCGAGATGCGACGTAGATCACATCGGGTGGGGCCATTCTCCCAGAGCAGAGCTTGAAGCAAGGGTCAGAACTTTAGGCGGGGGCCTATATCGATAGAGCTAAAGTAGTCATTCATTAATCCACCCTCGACATACTAAGGAAAACGGCTGATCCAACTACAGAACAAATACAGACATAAACATCAAAAATACCAGATAGAGCGCCCGCTCTAAGAAGCTCCCCTCTAGCATTCGTCCTTCAAACTACCCATCAATAATCCAACACAACCAACTATTCATAAAAGAGAAATGAATTAAAGAAATCAGTGAATGAAATAAGGCGATAAAAAAAAGAAGAAAAGACCTAGGAACGAGCAAGGAGGATCGGTTTCCCCGCCTTAAAGTACCGAGCATTTTAGGGGTCTAGCTCGCTGATATAAAAAAGCAAAAGATTCAATCCAGTCCCAAGCGTCCCTGGATTGAATCCTTAGTTAGAGAGAGGGGCTAAGCCTACGTAACGCTATGGGAACAACCTTTTTTGTCCGCTTTCAGCTATGCTATATAGAAGGGCTACCCTGTGAAATAAAACATAATATATAAGTAAGTATCATCTAGAATAGAATCCAGAGTAGCTAAGAAACAAAATCGAGTAGCTTGAGGGCCGGTCGTCATTGCACACTAGCTGGTCAGTGGGGGGTAAGAGAGTATTCCGTTGGTGTTCTCAGTCTCAGTGTGACCTTGCTTGGACAACAAGGGGATCAAAATGAGCGAGTTCTCGTCCCATACTCAAGTCTGACTTCGATCATTGTCTCCCATCTGCGCAAGATGGATTTGGCTTCGGTGATTCACCATTTGAAAGACGAGAGAACACTATCGGCACAGAACCAACAAAGTCCGGTTCTGTTTCAACCGTAGGTATTAGTGAATGAATAAAGAAAGTAGGTATATGTGAATAAATTCATTAAGTCTTAATGCCAATGTCGGCCAATAGGCTTAAAAACATAAAGAAAATGGAAATGAATGTTGGAGTCTCCTTACTTCTCAGCCCTAAGCAAAGTCTTCCTCAATGACCGATCACTTTTCAGCATATTCCGGTAAAGCCTTAAAGGTAAGGAAAGATTTCAAGCTAATAAGCTACTTAAGAAAGAAACTAAAGAAAGAAAAGAATTGAAAAGACAGAAAGGAAAGAGTACAAAGAGATATACGGAAAGGTTGAAAAGCAGGGGATAGGACAATAATAGGATGGCATTTCCCATATAAATGGATTAGGTATAGGTGGAAGGAGATGAAAGTTGGTGCATAAGTAATGTAATGATGGCTAAGGGATTTCTTTTTACCAGTTTGAAAGGAAGAGTGTGCCACGGTGAAATTCAAGACAGAACAGAAAGCAAGGAAGGTGAAACGGTATTGGCAAAATCCAATACAGAATGTCCCGAGGGGGCATTGTTGAATAAATTTACTTCGGTTTGATTTCCTGAAACACAAGCGGATCGGAACAATAGAACTAATAATAGAATAAACAGAGAATAAAAAAGAAAATATTTTAGAACTCGGGAAAGGAGAATAAGCCTCTCTAAGGGAAGAAGACCTAGCCCAGCTTTCTTTCCGAGCCATCAATAACTGCCGGCTTTCAACGGGTCCGGCTATCCTTTCACCGGTCGGTCAGTTATGGAAGACTCCGCTGGGTAGAAGCCCGAATATCATTAAGAATATCTTAACATTTTTTATTTCTGTGTGTTTTTTTTTAAAATAATGGAAGGTAATATATGAATAAGAACAGATAGCATTCTGCTAGAGAGAGAGGGCGCTAGCCCGGGTACATAAGTATAAGGTCCACCAGTGCACACAATTATTCTGTTATTATCTCCTGCCCGTTTAACTACTCCTCGAGACATTTCTGTTGATGGGCCCTTGAATTATAGCAGGAGCAACCTCAATTGCCGTATCCAGGCGTCGGTCTCTAGAAGCTTCTGGAATGTTCAATTTGTATGGCCTCAGTGATGAGAATATTTTGTGTGCCACTTCTGATGATGCATGCATTGGGCACAAGTATATGTCAGTTCCGTAGATCAAGGCTTTCAAGGACTCCTGAGTTGGTGATTTGTCACCAGGCAGCACATTACACATTAGCAGATGGATGCTATAAATTCCTCCGAAAAATCATAAAATACTGTGCGGCCATACAATATACTCTAAATTCTCGTTGTCGAGGGAAGTGAATCAACAAATGCATGCAAGGAGGGATGTAATTCAGGAGGTGTAGTTCATCTAAACATTCATCTATAACAAGAACAATAGATGCAGACATTCTGGAATCAGAAACTGGAAAAAAAAACCAGGTCTCTTGTTTCCAGTTTTTTTTCTTAATCAACCACAGGTGATGACAGTTCTGGCAAATTTCAAGGAAGCATGGCTCGCTTGTTAGGCTTTATGTATTTTCTTTTCTATGACCCACATAGGCACGGTGACCCTACCCTATAAAGTGAAACAACAGAAAAGCAGTAATTAGACTCTTCGCCTGGTTTTATGCTCATTAAAATAAACTTCAAAGGAGAATTCTTTTTATTGGCCATTGTTTTGTTTTCTAATGGTCAATTTCAGCCTTCTAAATTGGAACTTGCAGAAAGGCTGAGATACATTGGAACAATGATACAAATAATCTTTAATGTTTTGAATTAGAAAATGCCGCCAACCAGATTGTGTCAACATCATAGCATTAGGGACACTTTGTATAATCCGATGTCTTTTCTTCAAATGGCCGAACTCTCACAAATAATGCAATACTTAGGGGTGACAGTAGTGGAAGTAGCTAGTATGAAATTTCTTGGGCACTTACCCGCATGATTTGGCCCATCTTTCTTTCCTCCATGAGAAAACACTGCTCAGTGAGACAATGTAGTCAAGTCAATAGCAGCCAGAGCAAAAGATTGATATATAATGACAGTTCACCTTCTTGTGCCAACATCTCCATACTAAATAGATTTGGAAATTCTGCCGCAAGTGGTTGAAGAGCTGTTTGGGTGCACCCAAACAGCTCTTCTCGGGCAATGTATAGCTTAAGTTGAGCTCGCACCAAACAAAAAAGGAATAAGTTTCTAATTTCCGAAATCGTCTTAGCTAAACCTATAGAATTCAAGTTTTTTTTTCTTTTTAATTTTCCTTGCAATTTATAATGCATTAAGGGGACAAAGACCAGAAACTCTTCGCTGAATGTGGCTCATAACCGGTACCGGTGCAGTGAGGTATTCCAGTTGAGATTCCCGAACTTTGATGATTATCTCGTCGTATCTAAACCAGTGAGACATCAAAGTTTGACGCATACATTCTTTTCTAGCCGGAGATAGAGGAAAATAGAAAGATATGGACTTTCAATCAAGATTTTCCTTGCAAGCCGATTCCCCAGCTCCTGAATAGGTGCTGCAAATCTTAATGTATAGAACCTGCGACTATATTGAGGAGTAAGGAAAGGGCTCCCATGACAATGAGGTCATTTTTGCATGGGCTTGGACTTGCTTTGATGATGAGTAGGCTTGTTGTGCTTTGGCCCTTCTGTGGGCTTTTATCGAGGAAAGCAGGCTTGATAGGGCCAAGTCTTCATTTGTAGGACTTTGATGGTTCATGTCATTCATGTAGGCTTGGGTCTTTCATTCGGGCCCTATTGGGGCACCCTGTGGGCCAATGCGTATAAGCTTGGGCTTTCTTAACGTGGCTCATTTGACGACTCAGTACATGGATGTCACGAATCTATTGGCATAGAATATGGAATCTTTTCTACGTAAGCTGGTTGTGCAAAGTTTGTTTGTTCATACAGGCAGTGTGATTTTGGGATCTTTTGTTTGCTCCGCAAGGTAGTCAGAGCCAGCCAGTTTTTCATTAAACAGGCATGATAGTCTTCAACTGCACAAAAGTTGTGCGGAGAACTAGTAAGAATTGTGCCTGCCATCCAATTCTTGACGCATGGCGAGATTACTCTACCACTCTATAAATGGAGGCTCGATAAGTGTCTTCACTTCATCAAATTCTTTTCAAAGAAATTGAGTACTAGCACGTANTAGATGGATGCTATAAACTCCTCCGAAACATCATAAAATACAGTGCGGCCATACAATATACTCTAAATTCTCGTTGTCGAGGAAAGTAAATCAACAAATGCATGCAAGGAGGGATGTAATTCAGGAGGTGTAGTTCATCTAAACATTCATCTATAACAAGAACAATAGATGCAGACATTCTGGAATCAGAAACTGGAAAAAAAAACCAGGTCTCTTGTTTCCAGTTTTTTTTCTTAATCAACCACAGGTGATGACAGTTCTGGCAAATTTCAAGGAAGCATGGCTCGCTTGTTAGGCTTTATGTATTTTCTTTTCTATGACCCACATAGGCACGGTGACCCTACCCTATAAAGTGAAACAACAGAAAAGCAGTAATTAGACTCTTCGCCTGGTTTTATGCTCATTAAAATAAACTTCAAAGGAGAATTCTTTTTATTGGCCATTGTTTTGTTTTCTAATGGTCAATTTCAGCCTTCTAAATTGGAACTTGCAGAAAGGCTGAGATACATTGGAACAATGATACAAATAATCTTTAATGTTTTGAATTAGAAAATGCCGCCAACCAGATTGTGTCAACATCATAGCATTAGGGACACTTTGTATAATCCGATGTCTTTTCTTCAAATGGCCGAACTCTCACAAATAATGCAATACTTAGGGGTGACAGTAGTGGAAGTAGCTAGTATGAAATTTCTTGGGCACTTACCCGCATGATTTGGCCCATCTTTCTTTCCTCCATGAGAAAACACTGCTCAGTGAGACAATGTAGTCAAGTCAATAGCAGCCAGAGCAAAAGATTGATATATAATGACAGTTCACCTTCTTGTGCCAACATCTCCATACTAAATAGATTTGGAAATTCTGCCGCAAGTGGTTGAAGAGCTGTTTGGGTGCACCCAAACAGCTCTTCTCGGGCAATGTATAGCTTAAGTTGAGCTCGCACCAAACAAAAAAGGAATAAGTTTCTAATTTCCGAAATCGTCTTAGCTAAACCTATAGAATTCAAGTTTTTTTTTCTTTTTAATTTTCCTTGCAATTTATAATGCATTAAGTGGACAAAGACCAGAAACTCTTCGCTGAATGTGGCTCATAACCGGTACCGGTGCAGTGAGGTATTCCAGTTGAGATTCCTGAACTTTGATGATTATCTCATCATATCTAAACCAGTGAGACATCAAAGTTAGACGCATACATTCTTTTCTAGACGGAGATAGAGGAAAATAGAAAGATATGGACTTTCAATCAAGAGTTTCCTTGGAAGCCGATTCCCCAGCTCCTGAATAGGTGCTTCAAATCTTAATGTATAGAACCTGTGACTATATTGAGGAGTAAGGAAAGGGCTCCTATGATAATCAGGTCATTTTTGCATGGGCTTGGACTTGCTTTGATGATGAGTAGGCTTGTTTTGCTTTGGCCCTTCTATGGGCTTTTATCGAGGAAAGCAGGCTTGATAGGGCCAAGTCTTCATTTGTAGGTCTTTGATAGTTCATGTTATTCATGTAGGCTTGGGTCTTTCATTCGGGCCCTATTGGGGCACCCTGTGGGCCAATGCGTATAAGCTTGGGCTTTCTTAACGTGGCTCATTTGACGACTCAGTACATGGATGTCACGAATCTATTGGCATAGAATATGGAATCTTTTCTACGTAAGCTGGTTGTGCAAAGTTTGTTTGTTCATACAGGCAGTGTGATTTTGGGATCTTTTGTTTGCTCCGCAAGGTAGTCAGAGCCAGCCAGTTTTTCATTAAACAGGCATGATAGTCTTCAACTGCACAAAAGTTGTGCGGAGAACTAGTAAGAATTGTGCCTGCCATCCAATTCTTGACGCATGGCGAGATTACTCTACCACTCTATAAATGGAGGCTCGATAAGTGTCTTCACTTCATCAAATTCTTTTCAAAGAAATTGAGTACTAGCACGTATGGCTATGGATACTGCAAACAGGCTTTCTGCAATTGCTGCCGAAATGGGGCAACTGCAAAATGAAATTCAAGAGCACCGTAGAGTGCTAAACTTCCTTTTGAGAAGTGTTAGAACAATGGATCCTGCAAGGAAAGAAGCGCGCATTCGCGCTACCAGAGAGCGCATAGAGGGTTTGGAGGAGAGGCAGCAAGCGCTGCGGGCGGAGCAGGAAGCGCTCATTGTTCATGGAGCACTCGGTCGCCTGGAAGACTAGNTGACTCAGTACATGGATGTCACGAATCTATTCGCATAGAATATGGAATCTTTTCTACGTAAGCTGGTTGTGCAAAGTTTGTTTGTTCATACAGGCAGTGTGATTTTAGGATCTTTTGTTTGCTCCACAAGGTAGTCAAAGCCAGCCAATTCTTCATTAAACAGGCATGATAGTCTTCAACTGCACAAAAGTTGTGCGGAGAACTAGTAAGAATTATGCCTGCCATCCAATTCTTGACGCATGGCGAGATTACTCTACCACTCTATGAATGGAGGCTTGATAAGTGTCTTCACTTCATCAAATTCATTTCAAAGCAATTGAGTACTAGCACGTATGGCTATGGATACTGCAAACAAGCTTTATGCAATTGTTGCCAAAATGGGGCAACTTCAAAATGAAATTCAAGAGCACCGTAGAGTGCTAAACTTCCTTTTGAGAAGTGTTAGAACAATGGATCCAGCACAGAAAGAAGCGTGCATTCGCGCTACCAGAGAGCGCATAGAGGGTTTGGAGGAGAGGCAGCAAGCGCTGCGGGCGGAGCAGGAAGCGCTCATTGTTCATGGAGCACTCGGTCGCCTGGAAGACTNTAGGAAGCTCTCATTGTTCATGGAGCACTCGGTCGCCTGGCAGACTAGAAAAAATGAACAAAAAGTAGTTAAATCACCTTCAAGATTTCTTATTCTAGGAAAGTATGTAGTTGCAAAAATAAAAATAGTAGTTCTAAAATGCTGGCCCTATTAGCTGTTGCGGGTCACGAGCATGTAACTTGTTTTGAATTTCTCTTTATTTTATATAAGCCCTTTCCTTAAGGTTATTTTTAAATTGTGTCCGCTGCAGTACTCTAACTCTCTTATAGTGTACTACATTACATGAAACGTAGTTCATGATTTCCCCTTTGCTCTCTTTAGCATTTTGGTTTCACACCACGCAGGCAGCTGGTACCTTCCCAGCTTCTTCATCAGGTAACCTGCCAATTCAACACATTGTCAGCGGCATTTTGCCTGTAAAAATTCATTAATGAATCAATATCTCCTTTACTTGAACACGGTTTTTGATTTCCACTAAGAGCCTGGTTCGAGAATTATCGTCCTCGCTTTGCTTACCGCCTTTGTCTTTCACCAGGGCTTACACTTCATCAATGTCCTTACTGCGTTTCACGCTTTTCAGGACCTCGATCCAAGCACTCAGTCTCAAAAACTTCAGCATGGATGGATAGATTCCATACAGCCGTTAGCTATTATGTATTTCGTATATAGCAGGACTGGGACCCTCCTCTCAACCCAATCCCTTACTTGACCCTCAAAACTCACTATCGAGTTGTAACCAAAGTAGATCAAGATAAGGGACGATGCCCAGACGACAGATTTGACCCAATGTCAAATAGGCCAAAGGCTCAGAATGAGACGAGTCAGGGATCCAGAATGACTTCATTGACTGCTCACCGAGCAAGAAAGACGCTTTACGCAGCATTTCAGGTCGGAAAACTCTATAAGAGTGTCATCAAGTTAGGTTAGTCCAACCTCGGAACTAGATGTGGTCACCTTTCTGATCTAACACCACAGGCGATGGCCAGGGATC
>AWOL01S0045675.1:0-20686 GCA_000715115.1 Nicotiana otophora
AATATTGGATCGGGCTACACGCCGCAACAATATAGAGCTTGGGCTGAAGGAGCCCCTCCAGAGTCTGCACACCCCTAGTGAGCACAGTCGACTATATATATATGGATTGGGTTGCACGCCGCAACGGGCCTTATGGTCATATATGGATCGGGTTGCACGCCACAGCAGGTATTGTACAACGCTGAGTGATTGAGTGTGCTGAGCCTTGAGCATAGTGAGTGGAAAGTGTGAGACAATGAGATTGAGTATTCTGAGAGTATGAGTACATGATTCATCTCTGAGATGCATGGCATTGGCATGCATACATGACATACAGGCATAGAGATGCAGTTTTTCTCATGTTGTATGGTATAACGTCATCCATGACTTTATTTTTACACATATTGATATGTGGACATAGAGAGGTATTTCACACTTGTTATCTTGAAAGAAAATGAAACATCTTATTTATTATTCAAAGAAGTTTTGGGAAAAAATCACAGCTTTCAAAGTTACTCGTATTTTGGCATTTTAGGTAAAGGATTTGGGTTTTCACCGAGATACTTGAAACGAAATGTCTATTTATATGGAACTGTGAATGAACCGAGCATTTTATTTCTGAGATACCTCTTTTATTACTTGTACTAAGGTTAGGTTTGTTACTTATTGAGTACATGAGGTTAGTTGTACTTATACTACACTTCTGCACCTTGCATGCAGATGTTGGCTGCTGATGTTGCCGTGTTCGATGGGAGCTGGATGGAAGATGTACCTGCGTCTCGTCTATAGCTACCTCTTGTTCATGGTAGCTTTAAATCTGTAAAACTCTGTTTATGTACTATTCAAACAGGCTATGTATTTATTTCATTTCCGCTTTGTAAACTCTATTCATAGAAGCTCATGATTTGTACTACAAGTTCTTGGGGAATGTATAAGATTCAGATAATTTCTTTTGATTAATTGTAATGTTAAATATTATTGAAATTGGATAGTCATTAGTTGCCTTACCTAGCGGGTTGCGTTAGGTACCATCACGATTAGTGGATTTTGGGTCGTGACACTAGGCAAGCCAACTAGTGATTTAACATATATTTATTTCTTTAAAACTTATCCGAGTAATTAAACTCTTCTTACTTACAAGAATTAAGAAAAATATGAATGATCTAATAAATTAAAACCAAGAAAAATAATTAAGTCCAAAATTCTACTAGCGTGTATGTCAAGATCTGGTGTCACAAGTGTATGAACATCGAGTAGATTATACAAAAATTTATAAATATTGTCTGAAATAAAATAGACAGAATACAAATACAAGAAGAGGCACTAGTTGCTGCAGAACGGCTCAGAAAGGAAGCTCACCACTAAGCCTCTGGGTAACGTGGATACGCGCTGGTAGGTCCTCCTATAGCACCTGTCTCAGGTCCTGCACAAAAAGTACAGCAAGCGTAGCATGAGTACATAAACAACGTGTACCTAGTAAGTATCAAGCCTAATCTCAAAGAAGTAATGACGAGAGGTCGACTTTGACACTCACTATGGGTCAATAAATTTTAAAAATTAAAAAAATTAATTAAACATGATTTATATGAACAACAATAATTTCTTTAACAAGCAGAAATAATTAATTCTTCAATACTGCCGAGGCGTTCGTCTCGCTCCACAAGAAAGGAGGACATTTTCTTATGAACCTCCGGAATGAGAAGTCATTATTATATGGCTAACATATAAGGATGTACGATTTCTATTAACAGTCAAATAATTTGTACAAAAATTCAAGTATATGAAACTTCAGTCCTTTATTATCCCTTCTAATAATTCACAATATAATTCCAGCAATTTAATTAAATAAAAGATGAAATTATCACAACTAATTCATGATTTGAGTCCTAAACTACCAGGACATAGCATAAATAGTAGCTACGCATGGACTCTCGTCACCTCGTACGTATGTATCCCCCACAATTAACAATAATTATTAATTAAAATCACCTATGGGATAAATTCTCTCTTACAATATTAGATAAGAGACTTACCTTCTCTCAAAGTCCACTTCCCGGTCACAATGTCGCGTTAAAATCTCAATTTGATGCCTAAAATCCGAAACTATCCAAAAGTTATATAAAATAATTAATACATGGTCAATAAATTCGAAATTAAACTATTAAATAAATTACCCAACCCAAAACGGTAAAATTCCTAAAATTCACCATGGGCTCACGCGCCCAGATTCTTAAAATTTTCGGAGGAAAAGGTTAACCATAATCTCAAGAACTCAAATATACAATTTCCATCCAATTCCATAACCATTTTTGTGGTTAAAATCTCATTTTTATACAAATCTAGGTTTTTCCCTTAAACCCTTGATTTCCACAATTTACTGGTTATAATCTACCCATAATTTATGTATTAACTCAAAGTGTGTATAATTAACCTACCTTCAAGTTGCTAGTTGAAATCCCCTCTCAAAAAGCTCTAAAATACCCAAAAATAGAGGAAATACTGGCTAAAAACAACTGAGCCTCTCCCCTTTTTAAAATTCTGTCCAACAGCATTTTCACACCTGCGGAGGGGTAGTCGCACCTGCGGAAATTCCTAGTAGGTGCAAGTTTCCCTCACCTGGCCAAGCTCCACATCTGCGGCCCTTGCATCTTCTACGCCCTCATGCATCGCACATGCGCGCTCGCAGGTGCGCCAAATACGTCGCTTTTGCGGCTCGTGCCTGCATACCCCTTTTCTAGCATCTGCGGTTTGGGGCTCGCTTTTGCGAGCTCGAACCTGCGGTTGCCCAAGCACAGGTGAGATTGCAGCATAAGCTGGAAGCTTTAGCTACTGCTCCAAAGTCCAAAATTGATCTGAGCCTCGTTTGGTTAACACATGAGGCCCCCGGGGCCTCGCCCGAACATACCAACAAGTTTGGAATCATAAAACGGACTCGCTCGAACCCTCGGAACGTGTAAAACAACATAAAAACTAAGAATCATACCTCGAACCAAATCGATTCAAATTAGAAATTTCAAATTCTTCAAACTTACTCCGAACGCGCCGAAACATACTTAAATTACTCGGAATGACACTAAATTTTGCGTGTAAGTCTTAAAGTTGGCCTTTTAAATCCAAATTAAGGAACTAAGTGTTCTGATTTCAACCCGAACACTTCCAAATCCTGAACCAACCATCCCCGCAAGTCATAAATTAGTACAAGCACATACGAGGTGTTTTATTTAGGGGAACAGGGTTCTAAAAGTCAAAATGACCGGTTAGGTCATTACATTCTCCATGTCTTAAACAAACGTTTGTCCTCGAACGGGTTTAGAATTACACCTAAAGTGCGGAATAAGTGTGGATATCTGCTCCGCATGTCCTCCTCGGCCTCCTAAGTCGCTTCCTCGAATGGTTGGCCCCTCCACTGGACTTTTACCGCAGTCATCTTCTTGGACCTCAACTGGCAAACCTGTTTATCAACAATGGCAACTAGCTCCTCTTCATAACCCAAGCTCTTATCTAGCTTAATTGTGCTGAAGTCTAACACATGTGATAGGTCGGCATGATATTTCCGGAGCATAGATATATGGAAAACCGGATGAACCCCCGATAGACTGGGAGGCAAAGCAAGCTCGTAAGCAACCTCCCCAACTCGTCTCAACACCTCAAATGTGCCTATAAACCTTCGGCTCAACTTGCCCTTTTTCTCAAATCTCATGATTCCCTTCATCGGCGAAACCTTCAAGAGAACTTTTTCACCCACCATAAATGATAAATCACACGCTTTCTGATCCGCGTAACTTTTCTGTCTGGACTGTTCTATACGAAGTCGCTCCTGAATTAACTTTACCTTTTCCAAGGCATCCTTCACCAAATCAGTACCATATAACTTAGCCTCACCGGACTCAAACCATCTGATGGGTGAACGACATCACTGACCATATAAAGCCTCAAATGAAGCCATCTCGATGCTAGATTGGTAACTGTTATTATAAGCAAACTCGGTCAAAGGCAAGAAATGATCCCACTGACCTCCAAATTCAATCACACATGCCCTGAGCATATCCTCCAAAATCTAAACCGTCCTCTCCGACTGCCCGTCGGTCTACGGATAAAAGGTTGCGTTGAGCTCTACACGGGTCCCCAATTCCCTCTGTATTCCTCTCTAGAAATGTGAAGTAAACTGAGGGCCTCTATCTGATATGATGAAAATTAGCACACCGTGCAACCGAACTATCTCCTAAATATAAATCTGGGCCAACCTCTCCAAAGTATACATAGTTACAACCGGAATAAATTGTGCTGACTTGGTCAACCTGTCGACAATGACCCAAACTGCATCAAACTTTCGCAATGTCTGCGGCAACCCAACTACAAAATCCATAGTAATGTGTTCCCATTTCCACTCTGGTATAGTAATTTGTTGAAGTAGACCATCTGGCCTCTGGTGCTCATATTTAACTTGCTGGCAATTTAGACACCTAGCTACATACTCAACTATGTCCTTCTTCATCCTCCGCCGCCAATAATGCTGCCTCAGATCACGATACATTTTTGTAGTACCTAGATGAATAGAATACCTAGAACTGTGTGCCTCCTCTAGAATCGTTTTCCTTAGTCTATCCATATTTGGAACATATAGACGATCCTGGAGTTGCAGAACACCATCCGCGCCAATAGCAACTTCCTTGTAACCACCCCAGAGTACCGTTTCTCGAAGAACCACTAAGTGTAGATCATCATACTAGCGAGCCTTGATCTGCTCAAATAGTGAAGACTAGGCCACAACACATGCAAGAACTTGGTTGGGCTCTGAAATATCCAACCTCACAAGTCTGTTAGACAAGGAATGAATATCCAAAGCTAATGGCCTCTCCTCTGCTGAAATAAAAGCCAAACTACCCATACTCTCCATCTTTCTACTCAAGGAGTTTGCAACTACATTTGTTTTACCCAGATGATACAGGATAGTAATATCATAATCTTTTAGTAACTCAAGCCATCTGCGCTGCCTCAAATTTAGGTCCATCTTCTTGAATAAATGTTGTAAACTGCGATGATCAGTGTAAACTTCATAAGACACCCTATAAAGATAATGTCTCCAGATCTTAAGAGCATGAACAATGACAGCTAACTTCATATCATGTACCGAGTAAGTCTTTTTGTGGGGTTTTAGCTGACATGAGGCACATGCAATAACTCGCCCCTCCTGCATTAATACAAAATGCAAGCCAATGCGTAAAGCATCACAATACACTGTATACAAACCCGAACCGGAAGGCAACACTAACACTGATGCGGTAGTCAATGATGTCTTGAGCTTCTGAAAGTTCACCTCACAATCATCGGACCATCGGAACAGAGCACCCTACTAGGTTAATTTGGTCAAAGGTGTTGCAGTAGATGAAAAGCCATCCACGAGCCGACGATAATAACTTGTTAATCCTAGTAAACTCCTGATCTCAGTCGCCGGGGTGGGATGATTCCAATTCTGACCTGCCTCGATCTTTTTGGGATCAACTTTAATGCCCTTGTCCGATAGAATATGCCCCAAAAATGCTACAGAATTTAGCCAAAACTAACATTTGGAGAACTTAGCATATAGCTTTTGTTCCCGTAATGTTTGAAGCACCACTCTCATATGTTGCCCGTGCTTTTCCTTGTTGCACAAGTAAATCAAAATGTCATCAATGAATACAATGACAAACTAATCAATATAGGGCCTGAATACCCTGTTCATCAAATCCAACAACGTCGCCAGGGCGTTAGTCAAATCGAAAGGCATCACCAAAAATTCATAATGACCATATCTAGTCCGGAAAGCAGTCTTCGGACCATCCGAATCCCGAATCTTCAACGGATGGTACCCCGACCTCAAGTCTATCTTAGAGAACACCCTAGCACCCTGCAACTGGCCAAATAGATCATCAATACGCAGCAACGGGTACTTGTTCTTAATAGTGACTTTGTTCAATTGGTGATAATCAATACAGATTCACATCGTTCCATCCTTCTTCTTTACAAATAATACCGGTGGACCCCAAGGCGATACACTCGGTCTGACGAACCGCTTGGCTAGTAACTCCTCAAGTTGTTCTTTCAATTCCTTCAATTCTTTTGGAGCCATACGATACGGTGGGATCGATATAAGCTGGGTATCTGGAGCCAAGTCAATATAGAATTAATATCATGATATGGTGGCATGCCTGGAAGATCTGAAGGAAATACATCGGAGAACTCCCGAACTAAAGGCACTGAATCAATAGTCGGTGTCTCAGCAGTAGTATCCTGAATATAGGCTAGATAAGCCAAACAAACCCTTCTTGACCATGTGTCGAGCCTTCAGAAAGGAAATAACCTAATTAGATGCGCTAGTCTCATAACCACGGAATGTAACAACACAAGACAGATAGATCTGATCCACAACAACATAATCGCCCACAAGAGTGGACACATAAACAGGAGTACTCAAGGACTCTTGAGAAACACCCAGGAAATAAGCAAATAAAGATGACACATATGAATACGTAGATCCCGGATCAAATAATATGGAGGCATCTTTGCCGCAAACAGAAATAATACCTATAATCACGGCATTTGAGGCCTCTGCATCTGGTCTGGCTGGAAAAGCATAGAACCGAGCTGGAGCACCAACTGGCCGACCTCCTCTTAGCTGGCCTCCACCTCTAGGATGACCCCTACCCACCAGCCCTCCACCTTTGGGTGGTCGGACGGCTGGTTGAACTACTGGTGCTGTAATCATAAGTTGATGACCCTGCTGCAATGGTCTACCCCGAAGCCTGGGGCAGAATCTTCGCATGTGACTGAAATCCCCGTACTCGTAACAACCTCTTGGTGCGATGGGCTGCTGACTAGAAGTCTGGACCTGGTGACCTGAATACCCACTGAAAGAACCCTAAATAGCTAGTGGATGATAATAATTCTCTAGCATTGCACTGAAATAAGGTCACACTGGGGCACCTCCGAGAAGGTGGTGGTGCTGGATATGGCGGCATGTTGGACTGCCCTCTCACGAATTGACCTCTACCCCCAGATGAAGCACCTCTGAACTCTCCAGAATATCTAAACCGCTTATCCCTCATAACCTGCTCTCGGCTACGCTGACGCACACCCTCAATCCTTCGGGCTATCTCTACCACCAACTCATAAGAAGTCCCCATCTCAACCTCTCAGGCCATAGTGGCCTAAATGCCAGTGTGCAAACCCGCAAAAAAACCCTCGTACTCTCTCTGCATCAGTAGAAAGTATCATAAGTACATGGTGGGATAACTCAGAGAACCTCGCCTCATAATTGGTGACCCTACTAGAGCTACTCAAACTGAAATCGTAACTCTTCCCTCTAGGGGGTGGAATATACCTGTCTAGGAAAATATGGGTGAACATATCCCAAGTCATAGGAGGAGAATCTGCTGGTCTGCCAAGAAGATAAAACTGCCACCATCTACGGGCTCTGCTCTCCAGTTGAAAAGTAGCGAAGTCTACCCCATGAGACTCCAATATCCTCATGTTGTGCAGTTTGTCCCTGCATCGATCAATGAAGTCCTGGGAATCCTCATGTCGCTCTCCCCCAAAGACAGGAGGATGTAGTCTAGTCCATCTGTCCAATAGCTTTTGCGGCTCGCCGCAGCTGGTCTGGGATCAGGTGTAGCTGCTGCCACTGGTTCGGCTCCTCTCACGGGTAGTGCACCCTGTATCTGATATACAACAACTGCCTGCCCAAGAGCCTTTGCGGTAGGGGTTTGTGCTAAACGCCCGCATGATATGTGGCTAAGTCTTCCAGAAATAAACCGGGCTGAGTCATAGTGTCCATGAACCACAGCATATGGCCCATGACCTCCTGGAATCCCGGTGCAGACGTGAAATCCACCGGAGCTGGCTCTGCAACGGGCACATCGCCCTGTTCCTCAATAATTGGATCCTCGGTTGGACCCACTGGTGGCATAACTAGAAATATTCTAGGACGTCCCCGTCCCCTACCATGGGCTGGAACCCTCCCTCGGCCTCTGCCTCGTCCTCTAACAATAGGGGGAGCAGCTCTTCCCTGATCTGAAATCTCATTAGAGCGCGTTCTACCATCTGTGAGAGAATAATAGAAATATATTTAGTATTACATCATTTGCACGATGGAAGATGAAGAAAGGTAGTTTCCTAACACCCTATAGCCTCTCGAAGATAAGTACAGACGTTTCTATACCGATCCACAAGACTCTATTAGGCTTGCTCATAACTTGTGAGACCTACGTGAACCTAGTGCTCTGATACCATGTTGTCACGACCCAATTTCCTATAGGTCGTGATGGCGCCCAACATCACAACTAGGCAAGCCAACTAGTGAATTAACATATATTTATTTCTTTAAACATTATCCGAGTAATTAAACTCTTCTTACTTGCAGGAATTAAGAAAAATATGAAAGATCTAATAAATTAAAACCAATAAAAATAATTAAGTCTAAAAATCTACTAGTGTGTGTGCCAAGACCTGGTATCACAAGTGTTTGAGAATCTAGTAAATTATACAAACAAATGCTAATTATTGTCTGAAATAAAATAGACATAATACAAATACAAGAACAGACACTAATGCTGCAGAATGACTCAGAAAGGCAGCTCACCACTAAGCCTCTAGGTAAAGTGGGTACGCGTCGGTAGGTCCTCCTATAGCACCTGTCTCAGGTCCTATACAAAAAGTGCAGCAAGCGTAGCATGAGTACGTAAACAACGTGTAGCCAGTAAGTATCAAGCCTAATCTCGAATAAGTAGTGATGAAAGGTCGACTTTGTCACTCACTATGGGTCAATAAATTTTAAAAACTAAATCATTTAATTAAAAATGATTTATATGAACAAAAATAATTTCCTTAACAAGCAGAAATAATTAATTCTTCCATTTCAATAATTTTCAATTTATCAATTAGCTTCTCAAGCTGCAATAAAATCCCAAAGTGTCGTGTAATTATTATTATTAAGCACGATTTCTGCTGAGGTCGTACCGCCCGATCCTGAGTGTCATGTACACTGGCGAGGGATGTGCGGCACGATCCATAGATGCATCTATACTGCCGAGTCGTTCGGCCTGCTCCACAAGAAAGGAGGACATTTTCTTATGAACCTCTGGAATGACAAGTCATTATTATATGGCTAACATATAAGGATGTACGATTTCTATTAACAGTCAAATAATATGTACATAAATTCAAGTATATGAAACTTCAGTCCTTTACTATCCCTTCTAACAATTCACAATATAATTACGGCAATTTAATTAAATAAAAGATGAAATTATCACAAGCAATTCATGATTTGAGTCCTAAACTACCCGGACATAGCATAATTAGTAGCTACGCACGAACTCTCATCACTTCGTACGTACGTAGCCCCCACAATTTACGATAATTATTAATTAAAATCACATATGGGATGAATTACCTCTTACAAGGTTAGACAAGAGACTTATCTTGTCTCAAAGTCCACTTCCTGGTCACAATGTCGCGTTAAAATCTCAATTCGATGCAAAAACATCCTAAACTATCCAAAAGTTATATAAAGTAATTAATACATGCTCAATAAATTCAAAATTAGACTATTAAATAAATTACCCGACCCAAAATGGTAAAATTCCTAAAATTCACCTCGGGCCCGACCCAAAATGAGAACTCCAATACACAATTTTCATCCTACTCCATAACCATTTTTGTGGTTAAAATCTCATTTTTATACAAATCTAGGTTTTTCCCCTAAACCCTTGATTTCCATAATTTACTAGTTATAATCTACCCATAATCTATGTATTTAACTCAAAGTGTATAGAATTAACTTACCTTCAAGTTTTTAGTTGAAATCCCCTCTCAAAAGGCTCCAACATCGCCCAAAAATGGAGGAAATACGGGATAAAAACGACTGAGCCTCGCCCCTTTTTAACACTCTGTCCAACAGCGTTTTCTCACCTGCGAAGGGGTAGTCGCACCTGCGGAAAATGCCTCGCAGGTGCGAGTTTCCATCACCTGGCCAAGCTCCACATCCGTGGCCTAAGGACCACTCTTGCGCGTCCGCTTCTGCACCGATTCCTACGCACCTGCGGCCCTTGCCGCTTCTGTGCCCTCATGCATCGCACCAGCGCGCTCGCAGGTGCGCCAAATATGTCGCTTCTGCGGCTTGTGCCTGCCTCCCCCTTTTCTCACATCTGCAGTTTGGGGCTCGCTTATGTGAGCTCGTACTTGTGGCTGCCCAAGCGCATGTGTGGTTGCAGCAGAAGCCGGAAGCTTCACCTGCTGCTCCAAAGTCCAAAATTGATTCGAGCCTCGTCCGGTTAACATCCGAGGCCCCTGGGGCCCCATCCGAACATACCAACAAGTTTGGAATCATAAAACAGACTGGCTCGAACCCTCGGAACGTGTAAAACAACATCAAATCTAAGAATCATACCCTAAATTAAATGGATTTAAGTTAGAAATTTCAAATTCTTCAAACTTACTCCGAACGTGCCGAAACATACTTAAACTACTAGGAATGACACCACTTTTGGGTGCAAGTCTTAAATCACCATACGGAGCTATTCCCAAGTGTGGAATTCCAAACATACCTCAATTACTCCAAAACCTACTCCAAACCAAATTTAACTAACCTTAAACCTTTAAATAGTTAATTTTTACTATTAAGCGCTGAAATGATCCTGCTTCGTTCAAACCCCGATTTGAACATACGCCCAAGTCCAAAATTATCATACGAACCTATTGGACCCGTCAAATCCTGATTCTGGGGTCGTTTTCTCAAAATATTGACTGAAGTTAAACTTGCCATTTTAAAACCAAATTAAAGAACTAAGTGTTCCGATTTCAACCTGAACACTTACAAATTCCGAACCAACCATCCCCGCAAGTCATAAATTAGTACAAGCACATACGGGGAGTTTTATTTAGGGGAACGGGGTTCTAAAAGTCAAAATGACCGGTTGGGTCATTATAAACTTCTACCCGAAAATATTAGCTGGATCTTCCTAAGAGAATAGGTTCTACCTAGGTTAAACGACGTAAAACAAGCTTGGGTGAAGAGTACTTCTACCCGGAAATATGAGCTAGATCCCCCTAAGCGAATAGGTTCTACCTGGGTTAAGCTATGAAAAACAAGTATGGGCGAAGAGTACTTATACCTTGAGATATGAGTTAGATCCCCCTTGGCGAATAGGTTCTACCTGGGTTAAGCTAATAAAGAAAGCTTGGGCAAAAAGTACTTCTACCCGGAAATATGAGCTGGATCCCCCTAAGAGAATAGGTTCTACCTAGGTTAAGCTGCGTAAAACAAGCCTGGGCGAAGAGTACTTCTACCCGGAAATATTAGTTGGATCCCCGTAAGAGAATAGGTTCTACCTGGGTTAAACTACGAAAAACAAGCCTGGGTGAAGAGTACTTCTACCCGGAGATATGGGCTGGATCCCCCTAAGCGAATAGGTTCTACCTAGGTTAAGCTATGAAAGAAAGCTTGGGTGAAAATTACTTCTACTCGAAAATATGAGCTGGATCCCCCTAAGAGAATAAGTTCTACTTGGGTTAAGCTATGTAAAACAAGCCTGGGCGAAGACTACTTCTACCCGAAAATATTAGCTGGATCCCCCTAAGCAAATAAGTTCTACCTAGGTTAAACTTCGTAATACAAGCCTGGGCGAAGACTACTTCTACCCGAAAATATTAGCTGGATCCCCCTAAGCAAATAAGTTCTACCTAGGTTAAACTTCGTAATACAAGCCTGGGCGAAGAGTACTTCTACCTGGAAGTATGAGCTGGATCTCCCTAAGCGATAAGTTTGTAGTTGGGTTAAGCTATGAAAAACAAGCCTGGGCGAAGAGTACTTCTACCCGGAGATATGAGCCGGATCCCCCTAAGCGAAAAGGTTCTACCTTGGTTAAGCTACGAAAATGAGATGTATGGACAATAGTGATACATGCTGAAAATAAAATAAATATGGAGATTTTGAGGAACTTACCTTTGGTGATATTCGTTCTTTGATAATGGGCATTCTGCATTGCTTTGTACCTCCTTCAAACAAAGAAAATTGTGAGTTTTCAAAGTGGTGGTTGGTTTGTGGTCTTGATGCCTGAGTATCTTGAAGTCACGGCCACTTCTTAGAAGAACTGATTCTGTCACTATGGTACCGAGATGCTTGGATACTCTATATAGCTTCCTGGAGATGTTGTCTCTCCGATGTTGCCCCCGACTATTTCATATCCGGATATCCATGGTACCGCTAATCCTTGTCCCTAAGGAAAGGCAAATTTCGTTTAAAATCAAACTTATTTGTCTTGCACCCAGTACCAGTTCGTGTCTGTATTGCTTGTCAACTTTTCCCACGAAGCAAGTCTTGCTTAGGAGAACTTTTCAGTTTCTTTAAGACGATTTGTTCGTCTTATCAAAAGAGATCACAGAAGGATTCCTGCCTTCAACAATGTCATATATGCCCCAAATTATGCTTGGTATTACAGGGAAACTATAGTCAATTTTGCAGCCATTTATTTTCTTTGCTTTTGATGCAAGATTAGACCGAAAAAGGAATCAAAGAAAAATTATGGGTAAAAATAGAAAAGTAATTGAAAGTGAAAAAAGGAATTGTGTCTAAACAAATGGTGCCCCTTTCAGGGGAGAGGAATAAGGAGACTTATCTCGAGATGTGTTGACTTCAATGAATCATGACATGCATTTTGGACTGGACTCTTAATTCGTCTGAGTTGTCTAGTTCTCAAAATCCATTACAAATGCTCATGTTGAAACTGTCTTGGTTGTGCCCATGCCGGAGTATCGAAGACCCTCATTCGGCTAGTAGCGCCCTTTGCGGATTTTCGCTAACTAACCTCTCTCATTTCTCTACTCACTGTCGCCTTATGGTTCCTTTACAGGTTTTCACCAATAAAACTCTCTCATTTGTTTTTAGTTGCCCCTGACTAAGACATTGCACGTGGCTCGTTGTTCAACACCCTTGGCATAATGACTTAAGAATTCTTCAAATATCGATCAGAAGGTTTTAATGGGGGAAAGGTGAAAAGAATTTTGAACTGAATTACAACTTTTGGAACCCTTTTATAAAATTACCATAAAAATTAAACAAACTTCTACCCCAGTTATGGAGTATTGGGGATATAAATTTTTTATTGTAATGAGACAGAACCACGGGTTAGGCTGCCTACATATCCTTTCGAAATCAAGTCAAACGTAGTTCAATAACTCAGATTTCTTTTTCTTTTTTGCTTTTACAAGTACACAGGTTCCAAAAAAAGGGAAAACAAAGACAACAAATACAGCTCAAAAGGGTTAACAAAAGGGTGACACATATTTGAGATAATGAGTACTGATAGCCTTCGTCATCTCGATATGAGAAAATTATGCGTGAAAGTTTCCGCAATGGGTATATATCAAACATAATATCTTTTGACTGCATCTGCATTAATAGTCATGTCTGGTACTAGTCTTTCTTCATCTACCAAGTGCAAGGCCCCTTTTGGTTGCCAGTTCATGGCGAACTTTTCTTTAGTTTCTACTTGGTGGGAAGGATGTGTTTCAAAACGAGCTGGCCTACCTCAAAATTATGTGGGCGCACTTTCTTGTTATAAGCGCGCGCCATTGTTTGCTAGTATAACTGGACAAAATACGATGTTGCTAGCCATTTTTCATCAATCAGCATTAGTTGTTCTAATCGGGTCTTGACCCACTCAGTGTTTTCAATCTCCGATTCCACAATGATTCAAAGAGAGGGAATTTCGACTTGGAACGGTATTACAGCTTTTGTTCCATATACCAGCAGATAAGGGGTTGCACCCACTTATGTACGAGCAGTCGTGCGGTATCCCAAAAGAGAAAAAGGCAACTTTTCATGCCTGGACCCTTGGGTTATCTTCCTAAGAATATTCTTGATGTTCTTGTTAGCAGCTTCAACGGCTCCAGTGGCTTTTGGCCGGTAAGGGGTATAATGCTGATACACAATTTTAAATTTCTCGCATACCGCCTTCATTAGATGACTATTTAGATTGGCTGCATTGTCAGTGATAATAGTCTTTGGGATACCAAAGCGGCAGATGATGTTGGAATGAACAAAGTCTAACACTGCTTTCTTGGTGACTGCTTTGAAAGTGTCTGCCTCCACCCATTTGGTGAAGTAAACAATGGCGACCAAAATGCATCTATGCCCATTTGAAGCCTTTTGCTCGATTGGCCCAATAACATTCATTCCCCAAGCAACGAAAGGCCAAGGAGAGTACATGGGATGTAATTCTGACGGAGGCGAGTGAATCAAGTCGCCATGAATCTGGCATTGGTGACACTTGTGATCAAAGCCGAAGCAATCTCACTCCATAGTAAGGCAATAATACCCTACCCACAGAATCTTCTTTGCCAAAACATATCCATTCATGTGAGGCCCACATACCTCCGAATGCACTTCACTCATGATCCGTTCAGCTTCTATGGAATCTATGCATCTCGTCAAGTTTAAATTTGGGGTCCTTTTGTACAAAATTTTCCCATTCAGGAAGAAACCACTAGCAAGCTATGGGTACTCCCTTGTTTTCAGGAATCGTTTTATATCATGATACCATGGTTCACCATCTGGTTCTGCCTCAATTGTATTGCAGTAACAGTGTTGAATCCGAAACTGAATTTCTAATGGATCAATATGAGTGATGCCTAGATAAGGGAACATCGAGGCTAAGGTAGCCAAAGCGTCGGCTAGCCCGTTTTGAACCAAGGAATGTACCTGAACTCGATGGATCTAAATCTTTTGCTCAGGTCTTGCACACATTGTCTGTATGGAATAAGCTTGATGTCTCAAGTATCCCATTTGCCTTGGGCTTGTTAGATAAGCAAGTCAGAATCTCCCATAGCCAATAGTTCATGCACATCCACATCAAGGGCCATTTTCAAACACATAATACAAGCTTCATATTCTTCCGTATTATTGGTACAGAAGAACCAAAGGCGGGTTGTTACAGGTTAATGTTGTCCAATAGGTGAGATGAGGATTGCCCCGATCCCCACTCTTTTGATATTGGCAGCCCCATCAAAATATATCTTCCATACATGGTTGTCGTCTGGAACTACTTCCTCTAATGAGTTGACCTCTTCATCTGGGAAGTATGTGCTCAGTGGCTTGTAATCATCATCAACTGGATTCTCTGCCAAGTGATTTGCCAAAGCCTGTGCTTTCATTGCGGTGCGAGTGACATAGACGATGTCAAAATCTGTGAGCAGAATTTGCCATTTTGCAAGCCTGTCAGTGGGAATTGGCTTTTGGAAGATGTACTTTAAAGGATCCTTTCTGGATATGAGGTAAGTAGTGTAGGCCAAAAGATAATGCCTCAACTTCTGAGCGACCCAAGTCAAGGCATAACAAGTCCTTTCTAAAAGGGTATACTTAACCTCATAATTTGTGAACTTCATGCTCAAATAATAGATTGCTTGTTCCTTTTTGCATGTCGCATCATGTAGCCCCAGAACGCATCCAAAGGAATTATGCATCACCGATATATATAAAAACAAAGGCCTACCTGGTTCAGGTAGGACCAGTACAGAGGGTTCTGACAGATAGTCTTTAATCATGTCGAATGCTTTTTGGGAGTTGCCTGTCGATTTAACCGCAACATCTTTTCTTAACAAATTAAAGATGGGCTCACACGTGGTTATGAGTTGAGAAATGAACCTACTGATGCAGTACCTCCCGCGAAAACGCATGACTTCAGTTTTGTTCTTCGGGGGTGGAAGATCTCGAATGGACTTTATCTTAGACAGATCCAATTTGATGCCTCTCCGACTGACTATAAAATCGAGGAGCTTCCCAGACGGAACCCCAAATGCACACTTGGCTAGATTGAGCTTAAGGTCATACCTTCGCAGCCGTTTGAAGAACTTTTTCAAATCGCGCACGTGATCAGCCTGTGTCTTTGATTTTATGTTGATATCATCGACATATACTTCAATCTCTTTGTGCATCATGTCGTGGAACATAGTATTCATGGCCATCATGTAAGTTGCCCCTACATTCTTCAAACCGAATGGCATAACCTTATAGAAATAAGTACCCCATAGAGTGGTGAAAGCGGTCTTTTCTGCATCATCCTCATCCATTAGATTCTGGTGGTACCCAGCATAGCAATCCACGAACGATTGTATCTCATGCTTTGTGCAATTATCTACAAGAATGTGGATGTTTGGTAAAGGAAAATTATCCTTTGGACTTGCTTTGTTCAGGTCTCTGTAGTCAACACAGACTTTGGTTTTTCCATTCTTCTTTGGAACATGCACAACATTTTCCACCCAGGTGGTATATCGAACAACTCTGACCACATTGGCGCTCAGTTGCTTCATTATTTCCTCTTTGATTTTGTCATTCATATCCATTTTAAATTTCCGTTGCTTTTGTTGGACTGGTGAAAAATCAGGATATGTGGGAAGCTTATGAACCACTAGATTAGTACTTAAACATGGCATATCATCATAATACCAAGCAGACACATATCTGTATTCAAATAAAAGTTAAATCAAAGCATCTCTGGTTTTTTGTTTAGTGTGAATGCTTATCTTTGTTTCTCTAACTTCTTCATGACTTCCGATATTAATTAGCTCAGTCTCATTGAGGTTGGGCTTAGAATTGTTTTCAAATTATTCCAACTCTCTTTTTATTTCCTCAATATCCCCATCTTCATCATATTCAACCTCTTGATGCATTATTTCAAAATTAGACAGCTTTTTAAGATCTGGGCGTGAATTCCGCATGCATGTCATGTTATTAAAGCCGGCATTAACAAAACTAAAATGTAAATAAAACGATAATAATTAAAAAAAGGAAAAGATACAAAACTTAATACGAAACAGAACTGGATGTGGAGGAGAGTACACATTTGATCATTATGCTCAAATCCATGTGGAGGAGAGTATGATGAGACCTATTTTTGCTAATATAGTGTTCTTTTTTGCAGGTGAAGTTCCTACATATATGTACTATTCTTTAATGGACTTCCAATTGGTGGTATTAGTGCAATACACTCAGTCCAATGGGAGGAAGTTAAAGATAGGCAAAAGCATAAAATCAAGGAGTAATTTGCAGCCCAGAAATTCTGTTTTGGGCAGGGAACATTGTTGTATCCATGCCTCATCATGTGTTTGAACTTCCATGGGTGGTATTAGCACTATGTACTCATTCCCAAGAAGGAATATCACTGGTAAGCACAAGCATGGAACCAAGAAGGCATTTAAGCATACTATGGATTACCATAATCCGGGCTATTCTAAGCCATATGTTGGGACCTCACTCTCCTAGTATTGCTTACATTCTCATGAATTTTCATGACAAACAAAGGATACCACATAACAATGAAAGATTGACACGCATAGGATGGAGAGCAGCAGCAGTAGGCTTAGTGAGCTTCCCAGTTAGCTTTGGACCTCGCCTAGCCAAACCTGTAGCGAGACAAAAACCAGGAGACGCAATTTTAGCCAAGTCCATCATGCTATATACCTGGCGACGCGAGGCTAAATGCCACCTCTGTCTCTCCTGCAACCTGGAGACGCACAATCATCCCTACGTGATTAACCATGTGATGCGAGGTATCTTTCTCGCTAGGAACCTGGCGATGCACAGACTTTGGCAATATCGTAGTGCTTCAAAATGCTGGGCAACATACATTTTATGGTTGCTTTGGCAATATATTTGGAACACTTTGGATACACAATGGACTAAAATCGGGATGCGACAAGATAGTAGGACATTTCAAGAAGGAATTTATGCATTGAAATCAACCCATAATCAAATGAGCTCATGCAAATATGATGGCAAAAACAATACATTTGCAAATGAGCTCATGCAAATATGATGGCAAAAACAGTACATTGAGGATCATTGATAATCTGGTGCAACATCAAGGATTATGGAATGTGATCAGTTTTGAGCAAATGCAACATGGTTACGAGTGCAATCGAATTGGCTATGTGTGAAACAAATGGAGCTGGACAGTGTCTACCTACGTGCGAGTCTATTTTTACAATAGGCGGAATTCTCAACTGGACTATTAATGTAATGGACCTCAAGGGCTAGTTTTAAGTTATGCAAGCTACATTAGATCTCATGTGCTATCATTGTTGAGCATTCTACTCAACTTTGATAATAGGCTCTATGTAGTTTGCAAGTTTTATGTCTTTCACTTCTTAGGATTTCATTACAATTTGTTTTTAAATTTTTCTATATATATAAAAATAAAAAAAAATAAAAACTAGCCCTAGGATCTGCCTAGTGGATTTGCTAAAAAACCAGAACTGTATTTCATTGAATTTGAAATGATAGAAGGGTTAACATAAAAAACAATCATAATAAGATGTTTGGATTACAATCCTGAAAGTAACCCAAAGTACAAAAAAGAAGCTGCAAAAGCAAACTACCAAGATTCCTTCCTTGTGGGGAGAGAAGTTGCTTCCCAGTTGTTGAGCATGGTGTCTGGGCCAATTAGTTGCATATTGACACGAATAGTGCCTTCACCAGCCTGGATCATATTCGCTTCAGAAAATATCTGGCTGAGGCCATGGCAAATTTCATCAATGTTTGCCTACATCGAAGAATTTTGACCCTCTTAGAGTCGTGGCTTGACAAAAGTGTAGAAAATATTAGAGGGACGGGTTGCTACAAGACCCACACATGCTTTTTGATGTGCTTGGCTTTGTCTTCGTCGGCTTGTGTTGTCTTGAAGCCTAAACCAAAAGTACCCTTATTACTAAGCGGAGAAATGGGTTCCGGAATTCCTTGTAATGATGCCCCCAAGCCTTTTAATGGCTCATAACCTTATCTCGGCATAAGTGTAGCCACCATTACATATGTGGCGGAAAGACGAGGATGGAGAATAAGCTTTCCTTCCTCAACATGGTCCACAACAACCACTTCGAATGCCTAATAGACAATGGACTCACACCCTTCCTTGGCCTTAATACACGAGATCAAAGGGTCTTTATAAATGGATGACTCGTCTTCTCCGTGAACAATAATTTCTTGTCTGTCATGTTCGAATGTGAGCATCTGATGCAAGGTGGATGGCAATCTCGGGTCGTATAGATCCATGGTCTTCCAAGAAGAAAGTTATAAGAAGTTTCCATGTCTACTACTTGGAAAATAATTTCAAAATAAACCGGCCCAATTGTCATGGTGAGGTTGATCTCCCCAATGGTATCTCTCGCTGAGCCATAAAAAGCCCGGATGCAAACATTGCTGGGTTGGATCATATCTGTATTCCTCTTCATGTTTTGCAAAGTATATAGAGGGCATACATCTACACTCAAGCCTTCATCAATCATGACTCGCTTTACATAATGCCCCTCACATTAGACGATCACGTGCAAAGCCCTATTGTGCCCGGTTCCTTCCTCGAGAAGTTCATCATTAGTAAAGGAGATTCTATTCACCTCAAAAATTTTGTTGGCCATCTTCTCCAGCTCATTCACTGTGGTCTTCTCTGAGACTTGTGCCTCGTTCAGGGTCTTGATTAGTACACGGGCATGCTCTTTTGAATGTATGAGTAGAGATAGTAGAGAGATTTGGGCAGGAGTCTTTCTCAGCTGGTCAATGATTGAGTAATCCGGAACTTTCATCTTTTTCAAAAACTTTTCCGCCTCTTCTTCAGCGACTGGTTTCTTTATTGGCATTTGTCCTTCTCTGATTTGCTTGGCCTTCCTCAACTCTTCTGGAGAGTAACACTTCCCTGATCGAGTCAAACTCCAGTTTTCCCCACTTCCTCTATGATTTCCTTGCCTTTTTAGGTTATCAAAGTTTTATTATAGTTCCCAGGAATGGTTTTCGTGTTTTTCATAGGGGGTTGCATGGCAGGTTTGATTATGATCGGCTCTGTTATACCCTTCGTACCACCGTGATTCATACTTGTGATGTGGTGGCCTCCAAGGACATACAACTTTGAGTTTGGAACATTGGATCGAACATCCAACCTTGAGACCTTGGGAACAAATAAAGTTACCTTTTTTGAGCTCGGTGATAATCGGCTTAATGTATGCATATTTTGATATATATCGCCTCACATTTTGCTCATGTCTCGACGATTTTAGATGTTTAATATGATTATTTATGCTAAAGTTTGGTATTTCTATGTGTAGGGATCATTCAGATGCAATTTGGGATGAAAGGGCGCGAATTGGAGCGAAATCGGGACAAAAACACAAAAAGTGAGATTTGAGGGCCACAGCCAGCATGGGGCGCTGGCTGTGGCACAATTTACAGTAGCCAAAATATTTGAGCGCCAGGGCCAGCGCCCCACGCTGCCCTGGACGCTCAAGACGGGAAAGTGTCCTTTTTCGACTAGGACTCGGTTATTTCGACCCCTAGATGCCCCCAACTCATATAAAAGACAACCTAAACCTATTCTTGAAGGGGAGGACGTTTTGAGAGAAAAAAACACAAGCACAGAGCCGCCGTGGAGGCCTAAATTCATCAAGTTCCATCTTTCTCCCACCAAACTTAGTAATTTTTATGTCTCTTTGTATGATTTGTTGTTTGGCTACCATGTCTATGTGGAGCTAAACTTCACGTTCTAGGGTTGTGGTTCTTTCATGACTATTGTTATTCGGATATTGATTTTTCCTTCTTGATTTATAATATTAGTTTATTTATTCAATATTGCTCTTAATTATTTAATTGCTTGATCACCAATTGAATACTATCTACGAATCTAGAATTGAA
>AWOL01S0045685.1:0-12758 GCA_000715115.1 Nicotiana otophora
GGCCATAAAATACGACCTAAGAAACCATAGTCACCACCATGCCATGACCGTTCCTCCTTTTTAGCATTTTACTGCCATAAATATAAAATTTCGCCTGATTCCCATATTTACGTGTTGTATAGCCCACGCCTTCNTTCTGCGTGGGCACGGGCCCCCGGATCCGAATCGCCTAACAACAATTTGGGCCATCACATACGACCTAAGAAACCATAGTCACCGCACCGCCATGACCGTACCTTATTGTTTGACGTTTTACCACCACAAACATGGAATTCTGCCTCATTCCCATAGTTTCGTGTGCTATAGCCCACGCCTTCTGCGTGGGCCCGACTTCCCAGACCCGGATTGCCTACAAAGTATCCGGGCCATCCAATACGATCTAAAGAACCAAAATGGCCTCCCCGCCATGACCGCTGCTCATATTTTGGCATTTTACGATTATAAAATAAGGATTTCACCTGATTCTCATATTTTCGTGTGCTATAGCCCAAGCCATTCGCATGGGCCCGGCCCTCCAAATTGCCTAAACGTTTTCCAGGCCATCAAATACGACCTAAGGATCCATATTCACTGCTCTACCATGATCGTTCCTCGTTGTTTGGTGTTTGACGGCCATAAAACTAGAATTCCGCCCGATTCCCATATTTTCGTGTGCTATAAGACCACGCCTTCTGCGTGGGTCCGGCCTCCCGGACCTGGATCGCCTAAAATGTTTTTGGGCCATCAAATACGACCTAAGGAACCATAGTCACTACCCCGCCATGACCGTTCCTCCTTTTGTTTTGCGTTTTACGGCCATAAGCCTAGAATTCCGCTCGATTCTCATATTTTTGTATGTTATAGCCCACGCCTTTCGCGTGGGCCCAGTTTATCGGACCCTGATCGCTTAAAAATTTCCCAGGCCATTAAATACGACCTAAGGAACCATAGTCATCGCCCCGCCATGACAGTTCCTCCTTTTGCATTTTACGGCCATAAACCTGGAATCCAGTCAGATTCCTATATTTTCGTGTGATATAGCCCATGCCTTCCGCATGGACCCAGACCCAGAGCGCCTAAACATTTTCCCGCCATCAAATACGACCTAAGAAACCATACTCACAGCCCCGCCATGACTGTTCCTCCTTTTGTTTTTGCATTTTACGGCCATAAACCTAGAATTTCGCCTGATTCCCATATTTTCGTGTGCTACTGCCCACGCCTTCCGCGTGTGCCCGGGTTATCGGACCCGGATTGCTTAAAAATTTCCCGAACCATCAAATATGACCTAAGGAACCATAGTCACCGTTACTCCATGACTGTTCCTTCTTGTTTTGCGTTTTACGGCCATAAACCTGGAATTCCGCCTGATTTCCATATATTTGTGTGCCTTATAACCCACGCCTTCGCGTGGCCCCGGGTCTCCGAACCCAGATCGCCTAAAATTTTGCTGGGACAGCAAATACGACCTAAGGAACTATAGTCATCGCTCTGCCATGACTGTTCCTCATTTTTGGCATTTTACGTCCATAAAACTGGAATTCTGCCCGATTCACATAATTTCATGTGTTATAGCCCACGTCTTCCGCATGGGCCCGGCCCCCTGGACCCGAATCGCCTAAATATTTTCTAGGCCATCAAATACGACCTATGGAACCATAGTCACCACCCTGCCATGACCGTTCCTCTTTGTTTTGCGTTTTACTGCCATAAATATAAACTTCTGCCTGATTCCTATATTTTTATGTGCTATAACCCACGCCTTCTGCGTGGGCCCTGCCTCCCAGACCCGGATTGCCTAAAATTCTTCTGGGCCATCAAATACAACCTAAGGAACTATAGTCACTACCCCGCCATGAACGTTCCTCCTTTGTTTGCGTTTTACGACAATAAACTTGGAATTCCGCGCGATTCCCATATTTTCATGTGCTATAGCCCATGCCTTCCGCATGGGCCCTAGCCCTCGGACCTGGATCGTTTAAAAAAATTTCGGCCATCAAATACGACCTAAGGAATCATAGACACCGCCCTGCCATGACTGTTCCTCCTTTTCTTGCATTTTACGGCCATAAACCTAGAATTCTGCCCGCTTCCCAAATACTTTTAAAGATCAAATATGACCTAAAGAACCATAGTCACTGCCCCGCCATGACCGTTGCTCATTTTTTGTCATTTTACGGTTATAAAAATGGAATTTCTCCCGATTCCCATATTTTCATGTGCTATAGCCCAAGCTTTCTGTTTGGGCCCAGCCCCCGAACCCGGATCGCCCAAAAATTTTCCGAACCATCAAATTCGACCTAAGGAACCATAATCACTGCCCCACCACGATCGTTCCTCTTTTTTTGGCATTTGACGGCCATAAAACTAGAATTTTGCCTGATTCGCATATTTTCGTGTGCTATAGACCACGCCTTCTGCGTGGGTCCGGCCTCCCGAACCCGGATCGCCTAAAATATTTCTGGTCCATCAAATATGACCTAAGGAACCATAGTTACTACCCCGCCAAGACATTTCCTCCTTTTGTTTATGCGTTTTACGGCCATAAACCTGGAATTTCGTCTGATTCCCATATTTTTATGTGTCATAGCCCACGCCTTTCGTGTGGGCTCGGGTTACCGAACCCGGATCGCTTAAAAATTTCTCGGGCCATCAAATATGACCTAAGGAACCATAGTTACCTTCCCGGCATGGCCTTTCCTCCATCTTTTGCGGTTTACAGCCATAAACCTGGAATTCAGCCCGATTCCCATATTTTCATTTGCTATAGCCCACGCCTTCGTGTGGTCCTGGTCCCCCGGACCCAGATAGCCTAAAAATTTTCAGGCCATCAAATACGACCTAAGAAACCGTAGTCACATCCCCGCCATGATCGTTCCTCATTTTTTGGCGGGTCATAAAATCGGAATTCCGTCTGATCCCCATATTGTCGTGTGCTATAGCCCACACTTTCCGCGTGGGCCCTGCACTCTTGACCTGGATTGCCTAAAAAATTTCCTGCCATCAAATACGACTTAAGAAACCATAGTCACCACCCCTCCATGACCGTTCCTCCTTTGTTTTTACTTTTTACGGCCATATAACTTGAATTCGGCCTGATTCCCATATTTACTTGTGCTATAGCCCCACGCCTTCCGTGTGGGCTCGGGCACCCAGACCTGGATCGCTTAAAAATTTTCCGAGCCATCAAATATTACCTAAGGAACCATAGTCATCGCCCCTCCATGACTGTTCCTTGTTGTTTGGAATTTTATGTCCATAAAACTGTAATTCCGCATGATTCCTATATTTGCGTGTGCTATAGCCCATGCCTTCAGCGTGGGCTCGGCCCCCTAGACCCAGATCGCCTAAAATATTTCCTGGCCATCAAATACAACCTAAGGAACCATAGTCCCCGCTCTTCCATGACCGTTCCTCCTTTTGTTTTGCTTTTCACGGGCATATAACTTGAATTCTACTTGATTCCCATAGTTTCGTGTGCTATAGCCCACGCCTTCCGCGTGGTCCCGGCCTCCCAGACCTGGATCGCCTAAAAAGTTTTCGGGCCATCAAATACGACCTAAGGAACCATAGTCACCTCCCCGCCATAAATGTTTCTCCTTTTTTGCATTTTGCGGCAATAAACATGGCATTCCGCCCGATTCCCATATTTTTATGTGTTATAGCCCACGCCTTCCGTGTGGGCCCTGACCCTTAGACCCGGTTAGCTTAAAAATTTTCCGGCCATCGAATATGACCTAAGGAACCATAGTAACAGCCTCGCCATGATTGTTCCTCTTTTGTTTTTGCGTTTTACGACTATAAACCTAGAATTTCGCTTGATTCTCATGTTTTCGTGTACTATAGCACACGCCTTCCGCGTGGGGTCAGGTTATCGGAACCGGATTACTTAAAAGTTTCTCGGGCCATCAAATATGACCTAAGAAACCATAGTCACCGCTCCGCCATGACCGTTCCTCCTTCTTTTGCGTTTTACGACCAAAAACCTGGATATCAACCTGATTCATATATTTTTGTGTGCTATAGCCCACGCCTTACGTGTGGGCCCGGTCCCCCGGACCCAGATCACCTAAAATATTTCTAGGCTATCAAATACGACCTAAGCAACCATAGTCACCGCCCCGCTATGATCGTTCCTCATTTTTTGGCGGGCCATAAAACTTGCATTTCGCCCGATTCCCATATTTTCGTGTGCTATAGCACACACCTTCCGCGTGGGCTCGGCCTCCCGGACCCGGATCGCATAAATATTTTCCGGGTCATCCAATACGACCTAAGGAACCATAGTCACTGCGCTGCCATGATCGTTCCTTCTTTTTTTGCGTTTTGCGGTCATAAACCTCGAATTCTGCTTGATTCCTATATATTCGTGTGCTATAACCCACGCCTTCAGCGTGGGCCCGGGCCCCCGGACCCAGATCTCCTAAAAAATTTCCAGGACATCAAATACGACCTAAGGAACCATAGTCATTGCCCCGCCATGACCGTTCCTCATGTTTTGGCATTTTACGACCATAAAACAGGAATTCCACGCGATTCCCATATTTTCGTATGCTATAGCCACGCCTTGCACGTTGGCCCGACCTCCTGGACCCGAATCGCCTAAAAGTTTTCTTGGCCATAAAATACGACCTAAGGAACCATGGTCACCACTCCTCCATGATCGTTCCTCTGTTGTTTTGCTTTTTACCGCCATATAACTTGAATTATGCCCAAATCCCATATTTTCGTGTGCTATTGCTCACGCATTGCGCGTGGACCCGGTCTCCCTGACCTGGATCGCTTAAAACATTTTCTGGCCATAAAATACGACCTAAGGAACCGTAGTCATCGCCCCTCCATGCCTGTTCCTCTTTTTTGGCATTTTACGTCCATAAAACTAAAATTCTCCCCGATTCACATATTTTCGTGTGTCATAACCCACGCTTTCTGCGTGGGCCCGGTCCTCTGGACTCAGATCGCCGAAACGTTTTCCAATCCATCAAATACGACCTTAGGAACCATAGTCACCACCCTGCCATGACCGTTCCTCTTTTGTTTTGCGTTTTATTGCCATAAATATAACATTTCGCCTGATTCCTATCTTTTCGTGTACTATAGCCCACGCCTTCCGCGTGGGCTCGGACTCCCAAACCCGGTTTTCCAAGCCATCAAATACGACCTAAGTTACCATCGTCATCGCCCCACCATGAACGTTCCACCTATGTTTACATTTTATGGCAATAAACTTGGAATTCCGCCCTATTCTCATATTTTCATTGGCGATAGCCCATGCCTTCCGTGTGGGACCTTGCCCCCAGACTGGATCGCTTAAAAATTTCCTCTCCATCAAATACAACCTAAGGCACCGTATTCACCACCCCGCCATGATTGTTCCTCCTTTTCTTGTGTTTTACGGCCATAAACCTAGAATTCCACCTGATTCCCAAATTTGTTTGAAGATCAAATACGACCTAAAGAACCATAGTTATCGCCCCGCCATGACCGTTGCTCATATTTTGGCATTTTACGGTTATAAAATATGAATTTCACCCGATTCTCATATTTTCGTGTACTATAGCCCAAGCCTTCTGTGTGGGCCCCGCCCCCGAACCCGAATCGCCTAAAGGTTTTCCAAGCCATCAAATACGACCTAAGGAACCATAGTCACTGCCCCACCATGATCGTTCCTCATTTTTTGACGTTTGACATCCATAAAACTAGAATTCCTCCCGATTTCCATATTTTCGTGTGCTATAGCCCATGTCTACCGCATGGGTCCTGCCTCCCGAACCCAGATCGCCTAAAATATTTTCGGGCAATCAAATACGACCTAAGGAACCATAGTACCTACCCCGCCATGACCGTTCCTCATTTTGTTTTTGCATTTTACGGCCATAAACCTAGAATTCCGCCCGATTCCCATATTTTTGTGTGTTATATATCCCACGCCTTTCGTGTGGTCCCGGGTTACCGAACCTGGATCGCTTAAAAATTTCCTGGGCCGTCAAATATGACCTAAGGTACCATAGTCACCACCCCGCCATGACCGTTCCTCCTCCTTTTGCGTTTTACGGATATAAACCTCGAATTCAGTCCGATTCCTATATTTTCGTGTCCTATAGCCCACGCCTTTCGTGTGGGCCCGGCCCCCCAGACCCAGATCGCCTAAAATTTTCCAGGCCATCAAATAAGACCTAAGGAACCGTAGTCACCTGCCCGCCGTGATCGTTCCTCATTTTTTGGCGGGCCATAAAACTAGAATTCCGCCTGATTCCCATATTGCTGTGTGCTATAGCCCATGCCTTCCGCGTGGCCTTAGGGCCACCGGACCCGTATCGCCTAAAAACTTTTCAGGCCATCAAATATGACCTAAGTAACAATAGTCACCACCCCGCCATGGCGGTTCCTCGTTCTCTGGCAATATACGGCCAAAGAACTAGAATTTCGCCTGATTCCCATATTGTCATATGTTATAGCCCACACCTTCCGCGTGAGCCCAGGCCCTCTGGACCTGGATCGGATAAAAAACATTCGGGCTATCAAATAAGACCAAAGGAACCATAGTCACTGCCCCGCTATGATCGTTCCTCCTTTTTTTGTATTTTACGGCCATAAAACTGGAATTCCGATCGATTACCATATTTTCGTGTGATACAGCCCATACCTTCCACATGGGCTCGAGCCACTGGACCCGGATCACCTAAAAATATTACGAGACATCAAATATGACCAAAGGGACCATAGTCACCGCCCCGCCATGATTGTTCTTCATGTTTTGGAGTTTTACGGCAATAAACTTGGAATTTCACCCTATTCTCATATTTTCATTGGCTATAGCCCATGCCTTCCGCGTGGGCCTTGGCCCCCGGACCGGATCTCTTAAAAATTTCCCGGCCATCAAATACGAGCTAAGGAACCATAGTAACTGTCCTGCCATGACCGTTCCTCTTTTTTTGAATTTTACGGCCAAAGAATTGGAATTTTGTCCGATTCACATATTTTGGTGTGACATAGCCCATGCCTTACGCGTGGGCCCGGGCTCCTGGACCCTGATCGCCTAAAAATATTTCGGGCCATCAAATATTATCTAAGGAAGCATAGTCGCTACCCTGCCATGACCGTTCCTCGTTTTTTTATATTTTACGAAAATAAAACTGGAATTTCGTCTCATTCCCATATTTTCGTGTGTTATAGCCCACGCCTTTCGCGTGGGCCTAGGCCTCCGGACTCGGATTACCTAAAAATATTCTGGGCCATCAAATACGACCTAAGGAACCATAGTTTTCGCCCTTCCACGACTATTTCTCATTTTTTGGCATTTTACGGCCATCAATCTGGAATTCTGCCCAATTCCCATATTTTCATATCTCATAACCCACGCCTTCCACGTGGGCCTGACCCCTAGACCCGGATCAATTTGGGCCATCAAATACGACCAAAGAAACCATAGTCACTGCCCTGCCATGACCGTTCCTTCTTTGTTTGTATTTTATGGTCATAAAACTATAATTCCGCCCGATTCGAATATTTTCATGTGATATAGCCCACTCCTTCCGCGTGGGCATGGCCCCCCCTATCCGGATCTACTAAAAAGTTTTCGGGCCATCAAATACTATCTAAGGAATTATAGTCATCACCTCGCCATGAACGTTCCTCGTGTTTTGGCGTTTTACTACCATAAAAGTGGAATTCCACCTGTTTCCCATATATTTGTGTGCTATAGTTCACGCCTTCCGCGTGGGCCCGGCTCCCCAGACCCGGATTGCATAAAAACTTTTTGGGCCATCAAATACAGCCTAAGGAATCTTAGTCATCACCACGCCATGACCGTTCCTCCTATTTTCACATTTTACGGCCATTAAACTGGAATTTCGCCCAATTCCCATATTTTTGTGTGCTATAGCACAAGCCTTCCATGTGGGTCTGGCCCCCTAGACCCGAATTGCCTAAAACTTTTCCGAGCTACAAAATATGACCTAAGGAACCATAGTCACTACCCCGCCTGGCCGTTCCTCATTTTATGGTATTTTACGGTCATAAAACTAGAATACCGCCCGATTTACATATTTTCGTGTGCTATAGCCCATGCCTTCCGCATGGGACCGGCCACTCGGACCCGTATCGCCTAAATATTTTCCAGGCCATCCAATATGACCTAAGGAACCATAGTCACAGCCCCACCATGACCGTTCCTCATTTTGTGGCGTTTTACGGCCATAAAATAGGAATTCCGCCTAATACCTATATTTACATGTGCAATAGCCAACGCTTTCCGCGTGGGCCCAGGACCCCGAACTAGAATCGCCTAAAAACTTATCGGGCCATGCAATACGACCTAAGGAACCATAATCTCCTCCCCACCATGACCGTTCCTCATTTTGTTGGCATTTTACGGCCATAAAATCGGAATTCCGCTCGACTTCGATATTTTCGTGTGCACTAGCCCATGCCTTCCGCGTTTGCCTAGGAACCTGAACTCAGATCGCCTAAAAGTTTTTTCGGCCATCAAATACGACCTAAGGAACCATAGTAACCGCTCGACTATGACCATTCCTCATTGTTTGGTGTTTTACGGACATAAACCCAGAATTCCAACTGATTCCCATATTTTCGTGTGCTATAGCCCACGCCTTCCGCGTGGGCCTGGACCCTTGAATCTGGAATGCGTTAAATTTTTCTAGGCCATCAAATACGACCTAAGGAACCATAGTTACTATCCCGCCATGACCGTTCCTCCTCTTTTGCGTTTTACGGCCCTAAAACTGGAATTCTGTCAGATTCTCATATTTTTGTGTACTATATCCCACGCCTTCCGCGTGAGCCCGTTCCCCCGGATCCGGATACCAAAATAATTTACTGGTCCATCGAATACAACCTAAGTAACCATAGTCTCAATCCCTTCATGACCGTTCCTCAGTTTTTGGATTTTTACAGCCATAAAACTTGAATTACACCTGATTCCCATATTTTCATATGTTATAACCACGTCTTCCGCGTTGGCCCGCGACCCTGTATCCGGATCGCCTATAAATTTTCCAAACCATCAAATACAACCTAAGGGACTATAGTCACTGCCCCGCCATGACTATTCCTCATTTTTGGCGTTTTACGGCCATAAAATTTATAATTCTGCCTGATTCTAATATTTTCGTCTGTTATAGCCCATGCCTTCCGCGTAGGTCCGGGCCACCGGACCCGGATAGCCTACAAATTTACCGCTCCATAAAATACGACCTAAGGAACCATAGTTACCGCCCCACCATGACCGTTCCTCATTTTCTGGAATTTCGCCCGATTTTTATAAATTCGTGTGTTATAAACCACGCCTTTCGCGTGGGCCCGGGATCCCGGAGTCGGATCTCCTAAAAATATTTCGGGCCATAAAATACAATCTAAGGAACCATAGTCACTGCCCCATTATAACCTTTCCTCGTTGTTTGGTATTTTACTGCCATAAAACTGGAATTCCCCATGATTCTCACATATTCGTGTGCAATAGCTCACGCCTTCTGCGTGGACCCAGGACCCCGAACCAGAATAGCCTTAATGTTTTTCGAGCAATCAAATACAACCTAATGAATCATAATCACCGACCCGCCATTACCGTTCCTCATTGTTTGGCATTTTACGGCCATAAAACTTGAATTCTCTATGATTCCCACATTTTTGTGTGATATATTCCGCGCCTTTCAGTGGGTCCGGGACCCCGGAGCCGAATCGCCTAAAACATTTTCGGGCCATCAAATACGACCTAAGGAACCATAGTCACCGCCCCACGATGACCATTCCTCCTTTTTTGCGTTTTACTGCCATATAACTAGAATTCCGCCTGATTCCCATATTTTTGTGCGGTATAATAGACGCCTTCCACGTGGGCGCATGGGCGCGTGGGTGCGTGGGTCCGTGACCCCGTATTCGGATCGCCAAAAAATATTTCGGGCCATCAAATATAACCTAAGGAACCATAGTCATCGCTTTTCCATGACCGTTCCTCGTTTTTTGGCATTTTATGGCCATAAAAATGAAATTCCGCTCGATTCTCATATTTTCGCGTGTTATAGTCCACGCCTTCTGCGTGGGCCCAAGCCCCCAGACCCGGATCGTCTAAAATATTTTCGGGTGATCAAATACGACCTAAGGAATGATAGTCACCAACCCGCCATGACTGTTCCTCCTTTTGTTGCGTTTTACATCCATAAAACTGAAAATCCGCCTGATTCCCCTATTTTCGTGTGCTAGCCAAACCCAGATAGGCCTAAACATTTTCCAGGCCATCAAATACGACCTAAGGAACTGTAGTCACCACCCTGCCATGACTGTTCCTCCTTTTTTGGCGTTTTACGGCCATAAAACTAGAATACCCCCCGATTCCCATATTTTCATATGCTATATAGCCCACGACTTTCGCGTGGGCCCGACCCAAGGTCCCGGATCGCCTAAAAATTTTCTAGGCCATCAAATATGACCTAAGGAACCATAGTCACTGCCCCTCCACGACCGTTCCTCCTTTTTGCGTTTTACGGCCATAAAATTGTAATTCCGCCCGATTCAAATATTTTCGTATGTTATAGCCCACGCCTTACGCGTGGGCCCGGGCCCCTGAACTCGGATCGCCTAAAGATTTTCTGGGTCATCAAATAAGACCTAAGGAACCATAGTCACCGCCCCGCCATGATCGTTCCTCATTTTTGGCATTTTACGGCCATAAAATTGGAATTTCTTTCGATTTACTTATTGCCGTGTGCTATAGCCCACGCCTACCACGTGGGCCCCGACCACTAGACCCAAATCGCCTAAAACTTATCTGAGCCATCAGATACGACCTAAGGAACCATAGTCACCACTCCGCTATGACCGTTCCTTATTTTTTGCAATTTACGGCCATAAAACTGGAATTTCGCCCTACACACATTTCCATGTGCCCACGCTTTACGCCTGGTCCCGGGTCCCAAACCCGGATCGCCTAAAAACTTTTCGGGCTATCAAATATGACCTAAGGAACTATAGTCACTACCCCGCCATGACCGTTTCTCGTTGTTTGGCGTTTTACGGCCATATAACTGAAATTTCGCCTGATTCCCATATTTTCTTGTGATATAGCCCATGCCTTCCGCGTGCGCTCGGGGCCCAGGACTCGGATCGCCTAAAAATTTTCTGGGCCATCAAATACTACCTAAGGAACCATAGTCACCTCCCCGCCATGACCGTTCCTTCCTTTTCTGCATTTTACTGCCATAAAACTGGAGTTGCGCCCGATTCCCTTATTTTCGTGAGCTATAGCCCACCCTTTCTACGTGGGCCCATGACCCTGTATTCGGATCGCCTAAAACATTTTCGGGCCATCAAATATGACCTAAGGAACCATAGTCACCACTTCACCATGACCGTTCTTCAGTTTTTGGCGCTTAGAATTCCGCCTGATTCCCATATATTCGTGTGCTATAGCCCACGCCGTTCGTTTGGGCCCGGACCCCGGACCCGGATCTTCTAAAACAATTTTAGGCATCAAATATGACCTAAGGAACCATAGTCATCGCCCTTCTATGACTGTTCCTCCTTTTTTGTGTTTTACGGCTATAAAACTAGGATTCCACCTAGTTCCCATATTTTTGTGTGTGATAGCCCACGCCTTCCATGTGGGATCGGGCCCCCGAATCAGGATCGCCTAAAATCTTTTTGGGCCATCAACTACTACCTAAGGAACCATAGTCACTGCCCCGCCATGATCGTTCCTCGTTTTTGGCATTTTACGACCATAAAATTAGAATTCCGCACGATTCACATATTTTCGTGTGTTATAGCCTACGCCTACCGCGTGGGCCCCGGCTACTGGACCCTATCGCCTAAAAATACTCTGATCCATCAGATACGACCTAAGAAACCATAGTCACCGCTCTGCCATGACCGTTCATCACTTTTTGTCGTTTTAAGGTCATAAAACTTGAATTCCGCCTGATTGCCATATTATTGTGTGCTATATCCCAAGTTCCTCATTTTCTGACATTCTATGGTCATAAAAGTGAAATTCAGCCCGATTCTCATATTTTCATGTGCTATAGCCCACGGCTTCCGTGTGGGCCCGGCCCCCAGACCTGGATTGCCTAAAAATATTTTGGGCCATCAAATACGCCATAAGAACCATAGTAACTGTCCCACCATGACCGTTCCTCTTTTTTGCATTTTACGGCCATAAAATTGGAATTTTGTTCGATTCACATATTTCCGTGTGACATAGCACACGCCTTATGCGTGGGCCAGGGCTCCTGGACCCTGATCGCCTAAAAATATTCCGGGCTTTCAAATATGATCTAAGGAAGCATAGCCGCTTCCCTGCCATGACCGTTCCTCGTTTTTTTATATTTTACGGAAATAAAATTGGAATTTCGTCTGATTCCCATATTTTCGTGTGTTATAGCCCACGCCTTTCGCGTGGGCCCAGGCCTCCACACTCGAATTGCCTAAAAATATTCTGAGCCATCAAATACGACCTAAGGAACCAAAGTTTCCACCTTGCCATGACCGTTCCTCATTTTTTGGCGTTTTACGGCCATAAAATTGGAATTCTGTCCAATTCCCATATTTTCGTGTCTCATAACCCACGCCTTCCACGTGGGTCTGACCCCAGGACTCGGATCGCCTAAAAATATTTTGGGCCATCAAATACGACCAAAGAAACCATAGTCATCGCCCTGCCATGACCGTTCCTTCGTTTTTTGCATTTTATGGTCATAAAACTGTAATTCCGCCCGATTCCAATATTTTCATGTGCACGCCTTCAGCATGGGCATCCCCCCCCC
>AWOL01S0045685.1:14713-33368 GCA_000715115.1 Nicotiana otophora
TTAAGCATGGGCATCCCCCCCCCCTCCCCGATCCGAATCGACTAAAAAATGTTTGGGCCATCAAATACTACCTAAGGAACCATATTCATCGCCTCACCATGAACGTTCCTCGTTTGTTTGCGTTTTACGACCATAAAACTTGAATTCCACCTGATTCCCATATATTTGTGTGCTATAGTCCACGCCTTCTGCGTGGCCCCGGCTCCTCAGACCCGGATTGCCTAAAAACCTTTTGGGCCATTAAATACAGCCTAAGGAATCATAGTCACTGCCCTGCCATAACCGTTCCTCCTATTTTCGCATTTTACGTCCATTAAATTGGAATTCCGCTCGATTCCCATATTTTCGTGTGCTATAGACCACGCCTTCCATGTGGGCCTGGCCCCCTAGACCCGAATTGCCTAAATATTTTTTGAGCCATCAAATACGACCTAAGGAACCATAGTCACTGCCCCGCCTGACCGTTCCTCGTTTTATGGTATTTTACGGCCATAAAACTAGAATACCGCCCGATTTACATATTTTCGTGTGCTATAGCCCACGCCTTCCGCGTGGGACCGGCCACTCGGACCCGCATCGCCTAAAACTTTTTCGGGACATCGAATATGACCTAAGGAACCATAGTCACAGACCTACCATGACTGTTCCTCATTTTGTGGCATTTTACGGCCATAAAATAGGAATTTCGCCCGATACCCATTTTTTCGTGTGCAATAGCCAACGCTTTCCGCATGGTCCCAGGAACCCGAACGAGAATCGCCTAAAAACTTTTCGAGCCATGCAATACGACCTAAGGAACCATAATCTCGTCCCCGCCATGACCGTTCCTCATTTTGTTAGCATTTTACGGCCATAAAACTAAAATTTCGCTTGACTTCGATATGTTCGTGTGCACTAGCCCATGCCTTCCGTGTTTGCCTAGGAACCTGAACCCGGATCACCTAAAAATAATTTGGGCCATCACATACGACCTAAGGAACCATAGTAACCGCTCAACTATGATCATTCCTCGTTGTTTGGTGTTTTACGGCCATAAAACCAGAATTCCACCCGATTCCCATATTTTCGTGTGCTATAGCCCACGCCTTCCGCGTGGGCCTATCCCTCTGAATCCGGATCGCCTAAAATTTTTCTGGTCAATCAAATACAACCTAAGGAACCATAGTTACTATCCCGCTATGACCGTTCCTCCTTTTTTTTGCGTTTTACGGCCTTAAAACTGAAATTCTGCCCGATTCACATATTTTTGTGTGCTATATCGCACGCCTTCCGCGTGAGCCTGTTCCCCTGGATCCGGATACCAAAATAATTTACTGGGCCATCTAATACAACCTAAGGAACCATAATCTCGTCCCCGCCATGACCGTTCCTCATTTTGTTAGGATTTTACGGCCATAAAACTGAAAATTCGCTTGACTTCGATATGTTCGTGTGCACTAGCCCATGCCTTCCGTGTTTGCCTAGGAACCTGAACCCGGATCACCTAGAAAACTTTTGGGCCATCACATACGACCTAAGGAACCATAGTAACCGCTCAAATATGACCATTCCTCGTTTTTTGGTGTTTTACGGCCATAAAATCAGAATTCCACCCGATTCCCATATTTTCGTGTGCTATAGCCCACGCCTTCCGCGTGGGCCTATCCCTCTGAATCCGGATCGCCTACAATTTTTCTGGGCCATCAAATACAACCTAAGGAACCATAGTTACTATCTCGCTATGACCGTTCCTCCTTTGTTTCGTTTTACGGCCCTAAAACTGAAATTCTGCCCGATTCTCATATTTTTGTATGCTATATCCCACGCCTTCCGCGTGAGCCCGTTCCCCCGGATCCGGAACCCCTAAAAATTTATTGGGCCATCAAATACGAACTAAGGAATCATAGTCTCTCCCCCGCCATGACCGTTCTTCGTTTTTTGAAGTTTTACAGCCATAAAACTGGAATTCCACCCGATTCTCATATTTTTGTGTGTAATAGCTTACGCCTTCCGCGTGGGCCCAAGACCCTGGACCCGGATCACCTAAAAATATTTAGGGCCATCAAGTACGACCTAAATAACCATAGTCACCGCTCGGCCATGACCATTCCTCATTTTTTGGTGATTTACGGCCATAAAATCAGAATTCTGCCCGATTCCCATATTTTTATGTGCGATGGCCCACGCCTTCCGTGTTGGCACGGCCACCCGAACCCGGATCTCCTAAAATTTTTCTAGGCCATTAAATATGACCTAAGAAACCACAGTCACCGCCTCGCCATGACCGTTCCTCATTTTTGGCATTTTACGGCCATAAAATTTAAATTCCGTCCGATTCCCATATTTTTGAGTGCTAGCCCGCGCCTTCCGCGTGGGCCCGGCCCCCCAGTACCAGATCGCCTAAAAACTTTCCAGGCCACTAAATAAAACATAAGAAACAATAGTCACCGCCCCTCCATGATCGTTCCTCCTTTTTTTGCGCTTTATGGTCATAAAACTCGAATTTCACCCGATTTCTATATTTCCATGTGCTATAGCCCATGCCTTCCATGAGGGACCAGGCCCTCAGACTTAGATCGCCTAAAACCTTTCCAGGCCATCAAATACGACCAAAGGAATCATAGTCGCCACCCTGCCATGGTTGTTCCTCTTTTTTGGCATTTTACGGCCATAAAACTGGAATTTCGCCTGATTCCCATATTTTCGTGTGCTATAGCACCCTACCTTCCGCGTGGGCCCGGGCCCACAAACCCGGAATGGATAAAAAAAATTTGAGACATCCAATACGACCTAAGAAACCATAGTCACTACCCCTTCATGACCGTTCTTCCTTTTTTGTGTTTTACGGCTAGAAAACTAGAATTCCGCCCGATTCTCATATTTTCGTGTGCTATCCTTCCGCGTGGGCCCTTGCCCACAGACGCAGATCGGTTAAACAATTTTCGGGCCATCAAATACGACCTAAGGAAACATATCCATTGCCCCGCCATGACCATTCCTACTTTGTTTTGGCGTTTTATGGCCATAAAACTGGAATTCCGCTCATTTTCTATATTTTGCATGTGTTATAGCTCACGCCTTACACGTGGGCCCAGGCCCTGGACTAGGACTGCCTAAAAACTTTCTGAGCCATCAAATACGACCTAAGGAACCATAGTCACAACCCCGCCATGACCGTTCCTCATTTTTTGGCATTTTACGAAAATAAAATTGGAATTCCACCTGATTCCCAAATTTTTGTGTGTTATAACACATGCCTTTCGCGTGGGCCCATGCCTCCGGACTGCGTGGGCATAGGACCCCGAACTAGAATCGCCTATAAATTTTTCGGGCCATCAAATACTACCTAAGGAACCATAATCTCTGCCCCGCCATGATTGTTCCTCATTTTTTGGCGTTTTACGGCCATAAAATTGGAATTCCGCTTAACTTCGATATTTTCGTTTTCACTAGCCCAAGCCTTCCGCGTGGGCGCGAAAACGTGAACCTAGACCACGTAAACATTTTTTGGGCCACCAAATACGACCTAACGAACCATAGTCACCGCCCGTACATGACCATTCCTCGTTATTTGGTGTTCCCATACTTTTGTGTGCTCTAGCGCACGCCTTCTGCATGGGACCGACCCCCTGACCCGGATTGCCAAAAGTTTTATGGGCCATCAAATTCGACCAAAGGAACTATAGTCATTGCCCAGCCATTACCGTTCCTCATGTTTTGTCGTTTTACGGTCATAAAACTGGAATTCTGCCAGATTCTCATATTTTTGTGTGATATAGCGCACGTCTTCCGCGTGGGCCTGACCCTCCGAACCCGGATCGCCTAAAACTTTTATGGGCCATCAAATGTGACCTAATGAATCATAGTCACCGTCCCTCCATGACCGTTCCTCATCTTTTGGCATTTTATGGCTATAAACTTTGAATTCAGTGTGATTCTCATATTTTCCTGTGTTATACCCACGCTTTCCGTGTGGGCTCGGACCCGGATCGCCTAAAAAAATTTCCGGGTAAGCAAATACGACCTAAGGAACCATAGTCACTGCCACGCCATGACCGTTTCTCGTTTTTTATCATTTTATGGCCATAAAACTGGAATTATGCCTTATTCCCATATTTTCGTGTGTTATAACCCACGCCTTCCGCGTGGGCCCGGCCCCCGGACCCGGACCGCCTAAAGATTTTTTGGGCCATCAAATACGACCTAAGGAACTATAATCACCGCCCCGCCATAATCGTTCCTCGTTTTTTGGCATTTTACGGACATAAAATTAAAATTCCACGCGATTCCTATATTTTCGTCTATTGCCCACGCCTTCCGCGAGGGCTCGGGCCCCCGAACCCGAATCGCCTAAGAATTTTCCGGGCCATAAAATACGACTTAAGGAACCATAGTCACGCCCCGCCATGCTCGTTCCTCGTCTTTGGTATTTTACGGCCATAAAACTGAAATTTTGCCCGATTCTCATATTTTCATGTGTTATAGCCCACGGCATCCGCGTGGGCCTCAGACCCGGATCGCCTTAAAAACTTTTAGGCCATCACATATGACCTAAGGAACCATAGTCTATGTCCCTCCATGACCGTTCCTTGTCTTTTGGCGTTTTACGATCATAAAATTTGAATTCCGTCTGATTCTCATATTTTTGAGTGCTAGCCCACGCCTTCCACGTGGGCCCGGCCCCCCAGTACCATACCACCTAAAAACTTTCCAGGCCACTAAATACAATACAAGGAATAATAGTCATTGCCCCTCCATGACCGTTCCTCCTTTTTTGCGCTTTACGGTCATAAAATTCGAATTTCACCTGATTCCTATATTTTCGTGTGCTATAGCCCATGCCTTCCGCGAGGGCCCGGGCCCTCGGAGATCGCCTAAAAACTTTCCAGGCCATCAAATACGACCTAAGGAACCATAGTCGCCACCCCACCATTGTCGTTCCTCTTTTTTGGTGTTTTACGGCCATAATACTGAAATTCCGCTTGATTCCCATATTTTCGTATGCTATAGTACCCTGCCTTCCGTGTGGGCCCGGGCCCACAAATCCGGATCGACTAAAAAATTTCAAGCCATAAAATATGACCTAAGAAACCATAGTCACTGCCCCTTCATGACCGTTCTTCCTTTTTTGTGTTTTACGGCTAAAAAACTAGAATTCCTCCCGATTCCTATATTTTCGTGTGCTATATCCCCCGCCTTCCGCGTGGGCTCTCGCCCACAGACTCGGATCAGCTAAAAAAATTTCAGGCCATCAAATATGACCAAAGGAATCATTTTCATCGCCCCACCATGACCGTTCCTACTTTGTTTTGGCATTTTATGGCCATAAAACTGGAATTTCGCCCAATTCCTATATTTTGCGTGTGTTATTGCCCACGCCTTACACGTCGGCCCGGGCCCCTGGGCCATCAAATATGACCTAAGAAACCATAGTCACAACCCTGCCATGACCGTTCCTCGTTTTTGGGCATTTTATGAAAATAAAACTGAAATTCCGCCTGATTCTCATATTTTCGTGTGTTATAACACATGCCTTTCGCGTAGGCCCATGGCTCCGGACTGCGTGGGCATGGGACCCCGAACCATAATCGCCTATAAATTTTTTGGGCCATCAAATACTACCTAAGGAACCATAATATCTGCCCCGCCATGATTGTTCCTCATTTTTTGGCATTTTACGGCCATAAAATTGGAATTCCGCACGACTTCGATGTTTTTATTTTCACTAGCCTACGCCTTCCGCGTGGACGCGTGAATGTGAACCCAGAATGCCTAAACATTTTCTGGGCCACCAAATACGACCTAAGGAACCATAGTCACCACCCTTCCATGACCATTCCTCGTTATTTGGTGTTGTACGGCTAAAAAATCAATTTCTGACCGATTCCCATATTTTCGTGTGCTCTAGTGCACGCCTTCTGCATGGGACCGACCCCCTGACCCAGATTGCCAAAAGTGTTATGGGCCATCAAATACGACCTAAGCAACCATAGTCACCGTCCCTCCTTGACCGCTCCTCCTTTTTGCGTTTTACAGTCCTAAAACTAGAATTCTGTTCAATTACCATATTTTTGTGTGTTATATCCCACGCCTTCCGCGTGGGCCCGTGCCCCCGGATCCAGATCGCCTAAAAAAAGCTTTGGGCCATCAAATATTACCTAAGGAACCATAGTCTCTGCCCCTCCATGGCCGTTCATCGTTTTTTGGCGTTTTACGGTCATAAAACTAGAATTCCACTCGATTCTCATATTTTCGTGTGCAATAGCCTACGCCTTCCGCGTGGGTCCGAGACCCTGGACCCATATCGCCAAAAAAACTTTTAAGCCATCAAATACGACCTAAGGAATCATAGTCACCGCCCCGCCATGACCGTTCCTCCTTGTTTTGCATTTTACGACCATAAAATCGAAATTTCTTCTGATTCCCATATTTTCGTTTGCTATATTCCACGCCTTTCGCTTGGGCACGTGCCCCTGGATCCGGATCACCTAAAAAACAATTCGGGCCATCAAATAAGACCTAAGGAACAATAGTCACCGCCCTTTCATGACCGTTCCTCGTGTTTTGGCGTTTTACGGCCATAAAATTGGAATTCCGTCTGATTCCCATATTTTCGTGTGTTATAGCCCACGCCTTCTGTGTAGGCCTGCCCCGAGAACCGGATCACCTAAAACCTTTTCAGGTCGTCACATACGCTAAGGATTCATGGACACCGCCCCTCCATGATCGTTCCTCCTTTTTTTACGTTTTACGGTCATAAAATAGGAATTTCACCCGATTTCCATATTTTCTTGTGTTATATAGCCCAGGCCTTCCGCGTGGGCCCGGGCTCTAGATCCATATAACCTAAAAATATTTCGGGCCATCAAATTCAACCAAAGGAACTATAGTCACCGCCCCGCCTTGACCGTTCCTCATATTTTGGCATTTTACGGTCATAACATTGGAATTCTGCTAGATTCTCATATTTTTGTGTGCTATAACCCACGTCTTCCGCGCGGGCCCGACCCTCCGAACCCGGATCGCCTAAAATTTTATGGGCCATCAAATGTGACCTAATGAATCATAGTCACCGTCCCTCCATGACCGTTCCTCGTTTTTTGGCATTTTTTGTCCATAAAATTTAAATTCAGCGTGATTCTCATATTTTCCTGTGTTAAACCCACGCTTTCCGCGTGGGCCCGGATCCGGATCGCCTAAAAATAATTTTGGGTAAGAAAATACAACATAAGGAACCATAGTCACTGCCACGCCATGACCGTTTCTCATTTTTTATCGTTTTATGGCCATAAAACTAGAATTCTGCCTGATTTTCATATTTTCGTGTGTTATAACCTACGCCTTCCGCGTGGGCCCGCCCCCCCAGACCCGGATCGCCTAAAGATTTTCTGGGCCATCAAATACGACCTAAGGAACTATAATCACCGCCCCGCCATGATCGTTTCTCATTTTTTGGCATTTTACGGCCATAAAATTAAAATTCCACCCGATTCCTATATTTTCGTTTATTGCCCACGCCTTCCGCGAGGGCCCGAGCCCCCGGACCCGGATCGCCTAAGAATTTTCCGGGCCATAAAATACGATTTAGGAACCATAGTCACGCCCCGCCATTCTCGTTCCTCATCTTTGGTGTTTTACGGCCATAAAACTGAAATTTTCCCGATTCCCATATTTTTATGTTTTATAGCCCACGGCATCCGCGGACCCGGATCGGGCCATCAAATACGACCTAAGGAGCCATATTCACCACCACGCTACAACCGTTCCTTATTTTATTTTATGTTTTACGGCCATAAAACTGGAATTCCGCCTGATTTCTATATTTTCGTGTGTTATAGCTACGCCTTAGACGTGGGTCCGGGTCCCTGGACCCGGACCGCCTAAAAAATGTCATGGCCATCAAATACGACTTAAGGAACCATAGTCACCGCCCCGCCATGACCGTTCCTTGTTTGTTGGCATTTTACGGAAATAAAACTAGAATTCCGCTTGTTTCCCATATTCTCGTGTGTTATAGCCCACGCCTTTCGTGTGGGCCCAGGCATCCGAACTCGGATCCCCTAAAAATTCCCCAGGCCATCAAATATGACCTAAGGAACCACAGTCACATCCCCTCCATGAACGTTCCTCATATTTTGGTATTTTATGGTCATAAAACTGGAATTCCGCCTGATTCCCATATTTTTGTGTGCTATAACTCACGCCTTCCGCGTGGGCCCGGCTCCCCGAACCTGGATAGCCTAAAAACCTTTTGGGCCATCAAATACGGCCTAAGGAATCATAGTCACCGCCCCTCCATGATCACTCCTCCTATTTTTTGTGTTTTACGACCATGAAATTGAAGTTTAGCCTGATTCCCATATTTTCTTGTGCAATAGCCAACGCTTTACGCGTGGGCCCGGGACCCCGGACCATAATCGCCTATAAATTTTTCGGGCCATCAAATAACATCTAAGAAACCATAATCTCTGCCCCGCCATGATCGTTCCTCGTTTTTTCGCGTTTTATGGCCATAAAACTTGAATTCTGCTCGACTTCCATATTTTCGTGTGCACTAGCCCACGCCTTCCGGTGGGCCCGGGAACCTGAACCCGTATCGCCTAAAAATATTTCGGGCCATCAAATACGACCTAAGGAACCATAGTCACCTCCCGGCCATGATCATTCCTCGTTCTTTGGTGTTTTATGACCATAAAATTTGAATTCCGCCTGATTCCCATATTTTCATGTGTTATAGCGCACGCCTTCCGCGTGGGCCATGTCCCCCTTACCCGGATCTCCTACAATTTTTTTGGGCCATCAAATACGACCTAAGCAACCATAGTCACCGTCCCTTCATGACTGATCCTCCTTTATTGCGTTTTACGGCCCTAAAATTAGAATTCTATCCGATTCCCATATTTTCCTTTGTTATAACCCACGCCTTCCGCGTGGGCTCGGACCCGAATTGCCTAAAACAAATTCTGGGCTATCAAATACGACCTAAGGAACCACAGTCGCCGCCATGCCATGACTGTTCCTCGTTTTTTGGTGTTTTACGGCCATAAAACTGGAATTTCGCCCGATTCTCATATTTTCGTGTGCTATAGCCCACGCCTTCTGTGTGGGCCCGAGACTCAGGACCCGGATCGCCCAAAAATTATCCGGGACATCAAATACGATCTAAGGAACCATAGTCACCACCTCGCCATGACCGTTCCTCCTTTTATTTGTGCGTTTTACGGTCATAAAATTAAAATTCCGCCCGAATCCCATATTTTCGTGTGCTATAGCCCACGCCTTACGTGTGTGCCCGGGCACCCGGATCCGGATGGCCCAAAAGTTTTCCGATACATCAAATGCGACCTATGAAACCAGAGTCACCGCCCCGCCATGACCGTTCCTTATTTTTTGGTGTTTTACGGTCCTAAAACTGAAATTCCGCCTGATTTCAATATTCTCGTGTGTTATAACTCACGCCTTTCGCGTGGACCCAGGCCTCCGGACCCGGATCCATCAAATACGATATAAGGAACCATAGTTTCTGCCATTCCATGACCGTTCCTCATTGTTTGGCATTTTACGGCCATAAAACTGAAATTTCGCTCTATTCCCATATTTTAGTATGTTATAACCCACGCCTTTTGCGTGGTCCCTGAACCTTGGACCCGGATCGCTAAAGTATTTCAGGCTATCATATACGACCTATGGAACCATAATCATCGCCCCGCCATGTTCGTTACTCGTGTTTCGGCATTTTGCGGCTATAAAACTAGAATTTCGTCTGATTCCCATATTTTTGTGTGCTATAGCCCACGCCAAATGTGTGGGCCTTTCCCCCCGGATTCGAATCGCCTAAAAATTTTCGGGGCCACCAAATACGACCTGAGGAACCATATTCATCACCCCGCCATTACCGTTCCTCCTTTTTTTGCATTTTACGGCCATAAAACTAGAATTCCGCCTGATTCCTATTTTTTCATATGCTATAGCCCACACCTTCCGCGTGGGCCCGGGCCTCCAGACCCGGATCGCCTAAAAATAATTTGTGCCATCAAATACGACCTAAGGAACCATAGTCATCGTTCCTCCATGATCGTTCCTTATTTTTTCGCGTTTTACGGTCATAAAACTGGAATTCCATCTAATTCCCATATTTTCGTATGTTATAGCCCACTTTTTCCGCGTATGCCCGGCCCCCCGGATTCGGATCGCCTAAATGTTTTCCGTGCCATCAAATACGACCTAAGGAACCATACTCACCGCCCCGCCATGACCCTTCCTCCTTTTTTTAGGTTTTACGGCCATAAAACTGAAATTTTGCCCGATCGCCTAAAAATTTCCGAGCCATCAAATACTACCTAATGAACCATAGTCACCGCCCCGCCATAACCGTTCCTCGTTTTTTAGCGTTTTATAATCATAAAATTAGAATTTACCTCAATTCTCATATTTTCGTATCCTATAGCCCACGCCTTCCGTGTGGGCCCGGGCCTCCGGACCCGGATCGCCTAAAAATAATTTCGGCCATCAAATACGACCTAAGGAACCATAGTCACCGCCCCGCCATGATTGTTCCTCTTTTTTATCATTTTACGGCCATAAAACTGGAATTCCGTCCGATTTCCATATTTTTGTGTGCTACAGCCTACGCCTTCCGCGTGGACCCAGCCTCCAGACTCGGGTCACCTAAAATATTTTCGGGCCATCAAATAAGAGGTTGGGTTGGAGGCATCTGTTTTAGGGATTTTGATTTGGATAATTTTGTACTCCCTAGTAAATAAATTTGGTAACAAGTTGTCAATTGTCACATCGTGCATTCAATTTTAAGAAACAGTATCCTTTGAACCAACAAGCATACATCCATATCTTGATAAATACTACTTTAATGATAATCTCTGTATTCATGTTTATTCACATGTTTTCTGTGGAGGATAGAGATTTGTCCTCTTCTCCCTACCCCCAACATTTATTTTATCCATTAAAGCTAAAGCCTACAATAAAGTTTCCTCTTCGTTTTAGCATTCATTTTTTGTGTGTTTGTCAAAGGCTTTCTGAGACATGCTTAAGCTTTGAAACTCATTACAAATTAGGTTGTGTGCTTTGGCTCGCTCAAAATGTATTTTAGTGTATGCACCTAGGCATTAAGACATGTACCTCATCACTTGGGTCTTTCTTTATTAAAGTTCTGGTTTATTTGCACAATCCACTTAATGCCTCATAGATTGTAGGGCCTTTTATTTTTACTTCTCGTCTTTGATAACACTAATGATTGAGCTCATTCTTTGTGCACTAAGCTACAAAATTGAATATATATATAGAGAGAGAGCCAAATACATATAGGCCCATTAAACTTGATTTCAATTTCCATTTAAACACTTCAACTAAGGCCAATACCTATTATACACTTTAACTTAATGCAATATGTACCTATTAAATACCCCTCACTCACCCGGTGCAAAAAGGTAAGTGCGTGGTGTTCACTTTCAGTGATGCAACATCGAATTAAAGAGTGACACGTGGTTGTGCCCATTTTCTTTTTTCTTTATTTAAGGTTAAATAATCCAAATTGAAAAAGATTTAAAAAAATATCAAAACTTTACTCGCCCCACCCACCTACCAGACACATCTTTTCCGGACATCCATTTCTTTTTCCCTCTCCTTTCTCAAGCTATCTGCTTCTTCCTTGCCCATTTATATTTTTTCACCTCTCTCTAGCTATGTCCAAACAAAAAGCATATTGTTGTGTTCTTGGTTGGAAAATCTTCATATTTGTAGCTGTACATATTCGCCGTTAAATTTCATATCTGGACGGAAAATTCCGATGCCGGCGAAATCGTTGGATTGAATTCCATGTTTGTAGCATCAAAATTAATTCATGTTTTTGATGTCTGAAATTGCAGGATTTTTCTTGTTGAGTTTTATCGGTGAAAAATCGGATCAATTTTACGGAGTTGATGTTTGAAATTACTGCACTTTTCTTGCTGGGTTTCTCTTTGCAAAATCTACTCGAGTTTGCTTGATTATTTTTCGAAATTGCTGAGTTTCTTTTCTGTTTCCTCTGGAAAATGAGTTTGAGTTATTCCTTGACTTGTAAATAATTCGAATTTGAAATGAATTCTAAGGTGTCTCTCTGCAATGAGAAGATAATCCAGAAATAAAGTTTAACACTACTGCTTCGAGTTTGGATTTCGATATTTATCTCAGTCTCTTTTGATAAATCATTTCTAGGTTTTACTCTTCTTCGTTGGCATGTAAGTAATTCTTTGAAGTGAATTAGTAAGTTGATCAATGTTGGAAGTAAGATGAATCTATAAAAAGGCCCTAGAGGAAATTAGGAGGAAGAAAGTCTTGTGGCATATGGAGGTAGCGATGAGAAATGAAGGAAAAAGAAAAAGAATTAAAAAAAGTATGTCAAGAAGAAAACAGAAAAAATATAACATTTCTTGTTCACGCGCCGAACTCTTAAGTGCAAATAACACATCGTGCCATCTGTCATGAGGTGTTTAATAGGTGCATAATATATTAAGTTAAAGTATACAATAGGTACTGGCGTTAGTTGAATTGTCTAAATGAAAACTGAAGCCAAGTTTAAGAGGTCGTATAGGTATTTGGCCTCTATATATATATATAGTAGGATTATATAGACAAAATAAATTTTCCTTTCACTGGCTTATGGGTTCGGGGTATTAGTCTGTTTAAGTTACTAGGTTCTAAATTGATAATTTGTTCATATTTAATGAATTTTTTAAGACAAATAAATAGTTTGGACCAAAGCTACTGGGTTCGGTCGAACCCGTATTTCGCATGCTAGCTACGCCCTGATAGTAGGACCATTGAGAAGACTAGAAGCTTTTCTATGGACCCCTTCCCGCCCCTCCCCTTCAACCCACCATTGTGCTGATTGTGGTGGCAAAGTTTCATATTGTAAGTTGATAAGGAAAGGAGCATATAGTAATGCTGTTAATGGTGTGAAATCCTTTAGAAAACGGCGCGCACTTGGTTAAAGTGAAAAGCATCATATTGTATTAAGAGTGTATTTGGGTTGGCTTCTCCCATATTAGTTAAGCAATTGATCATTGGAATTGCAGGAGCAAGAACTCCAACATATTTGAGTTTTCAAAGTTAACTAAAAGGACATTAAGAAAGTTCATCTCATTCAACGAACTCATTAATTGTAGATACTGATCATAAAAGACAGCTAATGATATGGGCTATTAGTTTTGGATAAGGTCATGTTTGAGTTTAATCTCAGTCTTGGGGATGCTAATTTTAATAATTTGAGTTATTAGCGGACCCGAGAGTGATTGTGATGTGCACATTTCTGGAAGCTACAAAATACGTACATAACAATCGCAGTATCAATACACTTTTTGGCCCTGTTGCAAACCAGCTGTTGCTTTTGCAAAAGGACCACTGCTTTATGCTTTTGCAAATTGGGTCAGATTGTCGTATCTACGAAACATATGCACGACAAATATGGAAAGGTTTATATAATGAATGAGTCCAGAAATGAGATGAGGCCAAACTTGGACACGTTTCGACCTTTCATGCCATATGGTATTATATGTACATGTTTAAGATTGTTGATGATCGTACGGTCAAGGATTCTATTGATGACCCTTCGAGAAAAATAATTTACATTTCTGTAGTAGTCAGGACGTAATAGTTGTTGTTGTTAATAGCTTTGGATGCAAACGGCTTTTCACATTTAAGTATTGTATAACTTTTTAGAACAATGACGTTTCAACTAACAGGGTCCAGAGTCCAGGCATTGTCTTATTACTGCCTCTAAATTGTCGACAAGGATGCAATATCTAACCTTATATCCATTTGATGTTCTGTCTCAATTCTGTTCCTGATCAGAAATCCGAAAATACGGTCACTGTTCACCATTTGTTTCGTGAAGAATTTAATCTCGAAGGCAAGAAACCAGACCCTGAGGTGAAATTGTAGGATCGTGAAAATGGACTCTCAGTCACGAAAACATAGATGGTGAGAGAAGTTATTGCTGCAGCTATCACAAAAAAATAATATAGCAAGAAGCTCTTACTTTGTTTGCAGGTGGCAAAAGTAAACCTCTTTGCAAACCATTCATTCGCGTCCTGTCTTTAGCTTTGCCAGTTAGAATCTTCCAATAGTAGCTTTATTCTGAAGTGCTAACTTTGCCATCGAGGCAGACAGAGTTCTGCTTCAATGTGAAGTACAAACTTTGAAATGAGGATGCACGGAACTGTGCCAAAGAACACATTTCCACTTACCGCATACAAAAAGAAAGGGGAGGAGAGAATTTGTGGAGCTTTATTAAGGGGTGGTTGGAGTATTAGCAAATTTAGGCACTGGAATACTCCACCTGAAAAGTCAAGGTTCAGTTGTATACATACAACTATAATTGCTACATCACTTTAATCAATGATCGTCTATTTACAGAGTGATACTGAGAGGGCTGTTTTGACACAAACCCAGAAAAACAAAAAAAAATCTAACTAGAGAATATAAACAATTGCATTACAGATGGACAAGATTTTATATAGCAGCTAAGTGGGAAGTAATGACGTATCAAAAATAAATGCCAGGGAATGTTGGCAGATAGATCAGTAAGGGCTCTGCATTTTGCAACCTCTCCGATGTATCAAAGAAAACCACCCGATGTTGGTGCATAGAAGGAGCTTCATGATTATGAATTGTCCGGTCAGTCAACCTCCTTTGCACTCCTGTCCCCCAGCGTCAGAATGCCATCAGGTATATATTACTATTTGCTTTTCCTGGTTCTGATTTTTATTTAACTATCATGAATCACGGGATCCTTGGATCAGCACACTGATACGCTTAGAACTGTCTGCGCGCAGGATATCTCCTTTGGGTCCAATCTGTATGAAAAATCATTTCCAAGATCTCAAATCTCTTAACACAGGCAGGTATTCAAGGGAAACTGTAACCAAGTGAGCTGATAAAACTGCGGAAAAACCAGGCATTCTTTACACGAGAAAAACAAATACCTCATTTGGAGTTTCAGGCGAGAACCACCGCAGTAGTATTCCAAGATGCACAACAGCAGGAATTAGCTTGAAAAGCAATGGTGTGGTCACCTATAGAATTGACTTGGAGTGAGGCCCAACATATCAGCATAGAAACAAAAATGAAAGATAAAGTAGAACCATTAAATTTTATCACTGTTGAGCCTTTCCCTAAAAGATTCTCTCTATTGTCCCATCTAATAACTCATAAGTCGTCTTCATCGCCAAATTATTAGTTTAGTTGTCAAAGACATATTGAAGCGGTACTTATTCAAGGTTTGGCTGATAACTCTAGCCTAAGCATTGCAAATATAATTTCCAACAATATCTTGACTAAGGGTAAAAGATTCAAAATTCAGACTCTAGGCTTCAACAACCTTATGTAGGAATCCTATTTGTTAGTCCTCTAGAATCCAAAAATAGATCATGGAGTCCATAAATATTTCCCAAATCCCCGTGCAGAAGCTCATGCACATGAATGCAACCCCCTTTCCCGGAATTGAAGTGCTTGTAAAGCTGGCTCACCTGTTTAATCAACTATTCTAAAGTACATTTAGCCCATCATAAGCACATAAAACTTCATGCAACTAAGTACCAGTAAAATTAAAATTTTGGTAAAATCTGCAGAAACCTTTTCATTTGCAATCCAGATTGTTTGGTGTTCAAGATTTTCACCAGGATAACTGTAAAAGATGTTTAACACTCAAACACGCTTAGTTCAGGAAGAGTCTCAATATGTTCTTTATGCCTAACCACTGACACCCACCCCCTACCATGACAGAATTATGAAAACCCCTTGATGCAGAGCTCATGAGTCTTCCATTATTTCTGAAGCACTAGCTCTTTACCTCCCCAAAGAGAACATGCATTGTCACAGGTCCAGATTCTAGTCAATTGATCACTCATAGAAAGGTAAACAAGTACCAAAAGCAAGAAGGCAAGCAAAACTTCAACATAGTCTCAAAAGTATATAAGGTACAGCTACTGTTGCTAGAAAAGAGAATAACAGTAAACATACCAAGCTAAGTGCAGTTGTGCCCAGAAGCAGCATATACACTTTACCCTGCAGCGTCACCAAATTCCATTACTCATCTCAAATCAGCAGTCGATAACTCAACAATGATTGAATTTTACATAATTGAGAGTGGCAACAAGGAAAGGAATACAACGTATTAGTAAATTAATTTCAATTCCATCAAATCACACAATTCCTACAAAATGGTATTAAAAATATCACATGATATCACATTATTGTAGACATCAACAGAAAAAAAAAATCATACTGCTTAAAAGGGCATACTAAACCAGCACCTCAATTAGATGAAGATTTGAAGCACGGCTAAGAAGAACAAAAGCAAACTCTCCTATTTGAGCCAGAGACATTCCAACCTTACCATACAAAAAAAAGTTAGTAACAGAAATTATGGGTAGAAAAGAACAGATACTAACAGCTGTTTTATATGTTGAAAAGAGTTCAGAAATTATGACCTCATATGACTTGGAAAACTTACTAGAATTGCAGCCTTATTGGTGTAACCAAAACCCTTGACAACTGCGGCAACCACTATAGTTTTTATAACGATGACCAATATAACAGCTGCTACTAAGATATCAATGTGATTCCAAAGAAAATGAACATGGATAAGCATTCCAATGCTAGCTAGAAAAAGAGCAGCAAAGAAGTTCCGTATAGGTTCAACCTGCAACAAAATGAAAACACAGCTAAGAATAAGGCATGTAGTGCAGATGGTGTAACAATGTAACCATAGGCTACGAATATGTGAAATCCGCATCTTCCAGCATGCCTACGACTTATATGGAATTGTTAGAGAAAATTATTTCCTCAGAGAGAAGAAAACAGTTATGCTCAAAGCCTGAACACATAAAAATAGGTCCGCAGCAACATGGGCAACCCATCCCAACTTCTAAAGATGGAATTTATACAATTCTAGAGACTAAGTGCCCGAATAGAGCGGAAAAGTCTTAGATAAGCAAAGTTCCTTCTTCAGATGGATCTTTATCCTCTCTCTTACTGAGCCTTGCTAGGGGCCAGGGCTATGCTATTTTATTAGGCTAGGAAGGAGAAAGCAGACTAGGTAGGAGAATCATTGAGGAAAATGAAAAAGTCCACTTTTGAGATGGAAAAGAGAGAGAGAAGAGGTGGAGTATTCGCCGAGGTTCTGTGTTGTTGAAGCAAATTGGGAACCAAGGAAGAAGGCTGAGATCGGTAGTGATAAGCTATTATTGCTTAGATAAAAGACGGGGAGGATGTTGATCACTATCCACTACACTAATAATTTCATTACAGCGTTATGGAAATTAGCATATTTCTTATTTAACTTTCAATTGGGTGTTCCTAAAACCGAGGCAACAATGATGACAGGTTCGGGGTCACGCAGATTGAAAGCTGGAAAATGAGGTTATTGAATGCTCCATTTTGCTTTTTCAGGTTAATATAAGATAGAGACAAAGATAAAGAAGAAATTTTGAAGGGGCCATTTGTATAGATAGTTATTAGGCTCTTCAAGACTTAATATATACATGCATTTGTAAGAATGACATCATTATGATATAAAATTACTGAATACTTTGGTTAACAGAAAAGATGCACACAAATTTTAACTTGTGCTATTTGGGATTGTTAAGACCGACTGATCAATCAATCGAACATGCCTTATCCCAATCTAGTTGAGGTCCATCGGATGAATCCTCTTCTATCCATTCCAGTCTAGAGGATTATTATATTTTCTAATCTTTGAATCTGTTAATTTATTCTTCTCTGAAAAACTAAAATCTCATCAATTTTTTATACTTGTTCCACTTAGATAATGTTCAAAATAGCGATACAGCTAAGGAATCATCCTCTCTACCTCCACAAGGTAGGGTAAGGTCTGCATACACACTAACCTCCCCAGACTCCACTTGTGGAATTACACCGGGTTCGTTCTTGTATTGATACAGTTAGGGTCAATTGAGAATCTTTGCCTAGAAACACAAGTTGTTCTTCAGTATCTTGCACATAGATAACGTCATAACGATAGCAATGAGAGAGACATGAGGAAAAGCAAAACGCTTATGAGATATACGAGATGAAAAACCTGTTCAAGTGTATGTTGAGCAAGATCGGTTGTTGATATCATCACTCCAGCAGCAAAAGAACCCAGCTCAAGACTCAAACCCAGTTTATCACTACACTGAGATGCAACAGTCCATTTAATCCACAAGTTGGTCATATCCAGGAGATAATAAGAGGTTAAAAAGTTGAGAACCACGCATTTGCTATTCAAAGATATGAAAAAGAGACAAACCCAAGCAACAAGCAAGCAGAAAGCCACAGATGCAAGTTGATACAGTTCATTAGTCTGCAAAGAATTCAGTAAATCAGTCATATATAGAAACAGTTGTGACATAAAAGATGTGTTATTCCAACAGATGCAGCAAAGTTACCTGCGATGATAGGCCTATCATTAGCTTAAGAAACCAAGGTACACAGGTGCGGCATAATACTGACAAAATGGTCAAGAATATGACCAGAACGACCAATCTGTAATCAAAAGGATAGTAGCAGTCAAGGACAAGATTCACATTTAAAATGTTTAATACAGTCAATAGCGTAGAAGAACAGAAGGAAAATCAGGAATCGTGCTCTTATTCTTTTTTTGTTGTTGTTGTTGTTGTGG
>AWOL01S0045685.1:36162-52013 GCA_000715115.1 Nicotiana otophora
CCATCGGACTTGCTTCCATAGAAGACTAAGTCCTTTTCATTGTAATTATAGAGTAATTTTACTTCATTCATTTTCAGTGTGCTTCTACAGCTTTCTTAGGTCAACTCATGTAGCTTTGGTTTATATTTTTTAAGCATTATTAAGGGGGCCCAAAGCATTCAAACATTCAAGCAATCAAACAATTCTTTGTACTGGTGTCTCTCCCCCCGACACCGCATTTGCATTTTGTAATAGCTTTCATCATCATCAATACAATCATCAGCTTTCATCATCATTGCTCATTTCCGCTTCTCAATTGCTCACGACATTAGTTTTCCCGTACGGCACTGACAATCTAGTCTAGCGTACGGAGGGGACCTCAGTTGGCGCATAGCAACCGCACTGACATCGGTTGCTTAGCCTTACGTCGCCCTTCCAAGGAACTTCAGGAAGGCGTCGCGTAACAGTTGTGATGCAGATATACGGTACATACCTCAGAGCATATACTTGTAGCTGGAAATAAACAAAACTACCTCTTACTGATTAAGAGAAAAAGTGTCAAACAAGGTAATAGTTTAAGATTAATTTGAAAGCTCTTTTGTTTGGCATCATAATTGCCAGATACCCACCATAGATATCATAATCTCACCTCTAAGGATGACGAAAACAGAACAACATATGCATTATGGAGATACAAAAGAATTCTTTAATGCATGTAACAACAAATTGTTTCACATTAAAAAAAATCTGCATTCCAAATTCAAAAATTATTCAACCACCACTGCTTACAGTTTTGCCATGGAAACCATTCCTTGAAGAGCACCGGAACTACCACCTAGAATAGGAAGCAGTGCAAATAGCAAACCCACCGTGCAATCCTGGAAGCCAGAGATATCTCAATAGTTCAATCAGGGAAGAACTCTTGAGAAAAAGAACAAGAAAATTCTGACAAGGAAATTTTTTGGGTATAACACATCCATGTGAAATGAAACACTTTTTTTATAAGAAACATCCATGCGAAAGACAACAGTGAGCCAATATTTTGTCAAAAACATTGCTATATTCACAAAAGAGAAGGATAGCTGAGACAGACCTGCAGAATAAGAGTTCCAATGGTGACTTGCCCATAGAGGGTATTAACACTATTTCTTTCCATCAAAAATTTTAACACCTGTTATTCAGAAAAAGATAAAGATCTTCAGTACATTTATTAGAAGCATTACTAATTAAAGCATAATGAGCCCTTTACAATATTTTCAGTCCATAACATCCAATAAGGGGATTCAACATTCAAAATTCATTCCCTTCCGCAGTTTTCCCCTTTTCCCAACTCAGTTATTAGCCAGATATGAAGGAAAATATCTTGTGTTTAGTGGATTCAGAGAGCCAGAAATCCTCAAAATTCCAGTGAGATGGCTTCTCTACATTCTGAAAGGGAATACTGAAACAACTTTGCAGTTACTCTTATTTCTTGGGCTTTTTAATACCTCTAATCACATTTCTTAACAGCAAGTGAAGCACAAAACTGATGCAGGCAGAAACTATGCTTATGCATCATTTATTGTGATATTAGAAAATTTTCAAATTGGAGTGAATCCCATTGCACATCTTTCTGTAATACACTTTTTTATCAGTACATCTTCCTATAATACACCACTTTTCAGATTATTCAAAAAATCTTTCCTAAAATGAGGATGTTACTTCCTGTCTTACAGCACTCAACAAGGTCCTAACATTTCGTAAAAGTAAAGATATAGGGTATTGAACCCAAAATACAAAACGATTCATGCATCTGCGGCATCAATTTTCTGTCTCCTTTCCTCAATTATACCTTAGGTAAATTTAACTATCAACTGAATTTTTTTCCATTTTCCTCTAGGAACGCATAGGGAAGCTTTCATAATTTGGAAGAGGTATTCTCAGTTCTACCCCCCTAACATGAAAATTGAATAAAAGCCCATGACTAAATACTTGATGGTACAATCAATTAAAGTGGAAAGATAAATTCAAAAACGACATCAACTTGCCACTGCTGTCGAAGACATTGATAAGAAGACGCCGACAAAAACACCTTCAGATGCTTCCCCACCGCATAACTGTAAGTATCATTGATTCATGGTTATGAATAGAATGGACGTTATATTTTGCATAACTGGAGCTCTGGAGCTTTAAACATAGAGACAACATTTTAAAAATGCAGATTCCCGTAGCTGAACTGCATGTTGAGAAGGTAGCTAAAAAAAGGTGATAATAGAAATCACATACCGAGGCTGTTATCCCAGACAAACACATGAAGAGAAAAATTTGGAGTAACCCTCCTAGCACAGCAACAGCTCGAACAATGCGAAGCTACAGTTACAAGTTAAAAATGCACTTCTGCTTTCACTCTACGCAATAACATACAAAATTGTCTTAATCTAGAAAATCAAAAGCAAACCTTCGCTGTGGAGAACTCCAAACCCAATGCAAATAGAAGAAAAATAACACCAAATTGAGCAACTGTTTCCACCTGAATGATGTAGCCACTGGATATTAGGAAACACGAATTTAGAAGACCTAACCTTTTTTTTTCTGATAAGGAAATATAGAAGACCTAATACCAGTTAGACCATTAGCACAACATTAGATGGGGATGGTCCAAAAGACAACTTAATTAACATAAAAGTACTATAAGCACAAAAATCATATCAGGAGGCTACGCTGTTAAGCAGTTCAGTAAAGAAATTGAATTTCCAGGAAGCGGTAATTGTAAGATGGCTAGTAAGCGGCTCTCCAAAAAAATATTTGCACCTCAAAACTCTGAAAAAGTATGCAATGACTCATTAGCACTTACAGATCACAAACTTCTAAAAGGAAAATTTATAACATGTGCAAGTTCACAAAATTCAGTGAGGGGCTAAAGTGCAAGAATAAAAGAGGCCTACTAGGGTCACTGATTCAACAATGGAAGGCAGAGTTCTATTGTTTCTAAGAGACCAAAGTGTAAGATTGGAACCAGAGAGCAATCTGTCAAATTTGGCCAAACATATGAGTGGACTGCAATAGGCCTGAAAGACTGTAAAGTGATCTTTGGGACAAAAGGAGCTAACGATATAAAGAGTTCGTTAGTGGCCACAACTGTATCTCAGGCTTAATTCTTTTACAAAGCAGTGACTTAAACTGGGTTTTTGGGGGAGACATGAAAATAGGAGCACAAAAGAGTACATCCTTCGTAGGCCTCATCTGGTTCCACTTAATGGAGGTCTGGATCTGCCTACTAAGTATGTTTTCTTTTCACAGCCATTTACTAGCTCTTAATAGGTCTGAATCATTAAGATCTTGTACAAAGGCTTAAAAGCATTCAGACGCTCATTCAAAGAAAAAAGGAGACAGTATTAAGCTTCTCTAGTCTCAACTTTCTTATTCCCAATCAGATAAAAGTTCTCTTTTCTTATTCTATCGAAAAGATGACTTTTTACTCCAAACTAATGAGAGAATTTTCAAGTAAAAGGAGCAAGCTAACCATCCTCCATGTGGTGGCAGTTATACTAGGGCTAAGTGAATACTATAAGAAAAACATCAAGAAAAAATATTCTTGTTTTCTACTGACTGGGATGTATAGTTGAGGTACAGTTGACATTCTATCCTCCTTAAGACTCTGTCAGATCATTTTCCTTCAATCTGGGACAGTGGGAGCAAAGATAGTCCCACTTCAATATGAGAATATGTGGCCGAGATCAATGGTTTTGTAGACATGGTCAAGATTTCCTGGAGTCTTATGATGTGACGGGAATTCCAAGTTACATTCTGACAAAAATACTAAAGCTGCTGGAAATACTTGGAGTGGGACGGCACCACTTTTAGCCATCTAGGAAATAGGAAGTCTGCAATAGTAGAAAGCCTTATGAATCTTGACAGAGCGCTAGACGAAAGTATCTTAACACTTTAACAGAGGAGGAACAACTGCAAAAAAAAAAAAAAAGGACACTGAATATCCAGGTTGGAAGAATCTAATGGAGGCAAAATTCAAGATCTCTTTGGCTCAAACAAGGGAATAAAAGCAGAAAAAATTTCCATAAAATAGCTAATGCCCACAGGAGATACACCATGTTGATAAGCGAAAGATCACTGGGGAGATCTGAGAGGCGCAAGAATCTAACAGAGAAGAGATGTTGAAGTTTATCACTTTACAAGGAGCAAAGAGATGGACTTCCTTCCAAAGTGATGCCATCCCTAGAAAATTTGAAGAAGAAATGAGCTGGTAGTTCAATGGGGTATAAAGCACATAGGCCTGATGGGTTCTCCATGCCCTTCTATTGGAGGTGCTGGGAAGTTATCAAATCCTGACTCAATTATTCCATCAGTTTGAAAGCTTAGAAAAAGCTTTGATGCCTCATACAATGTCCTGATCCTCAAGTTGCTAAGTTGCTTATTATGGTGATGGACAAGTTGATAACAGACACACAGCTAACATTTACCCAAGGGAGGCAGAATATTAATGCAATACAGATTGCAAATAAGTGCCTACTCAATGTCTATGCAAACTAGACCAAATAAAAGGTATTACGCGATTACATAATCTTTGTCAGTTTAATGAATCAGACTGGAAATCAACATACCTGCACCATTTCACTGACAAAGTTAAAACCCCCAGGTCCAATTACAGATCCTGCCAGCAAATATCCTGTGAAAACCTGAAAGATATTAACAGGATAGGACTTAATTGTTTCTGAAGTTTAATGCATAAATTAAAATGTGTAAAAGCAGCCAAGATAATATCATCAGCATGTAAAATAGCACAAATGCAGAAGAAAATAAAAGAGGCTATCCAGTTAGCATAAAAAACATGCAAAGGATGAATTAACACACCGGTTGTCCAGCACAAGCAAAGGCAATGCCACCACAAGTTGCAGAAACAATGACAACAACTAGATCTGATATTAATCTGCCAATTGATTTACAGTAAAATCAGATCAGTTAAAACAATATAGCTCCTCTTAACAGAACAGTCTTCTTTTTTCATTTAGTTCAGAATGACCAGGATGTAGGGAAGAATATAGCTAACCTCAAGTCTAGCTGCAGCACTGGAAACTTCGACTTGGGATTAGACATGATAAAGACATTATCCTGATGGGGGAGCAGGAGTGAAGGCACCAGTTAGTAAATCGTGTTCACTAATCCATAATCATCTCTGACTACTACTAGTGCTCCAGTGTGACCTATTAGCAGACCCAATACTTTCTAGATGCAATAGGTACCTTTCGATCTATCAAGGTAGGTGTGTCTTCAGCTCCATTGTCATTCTCCAGGTGGAAAACATCATGCAACTGGAACGACCTAATATAAACCAGTTATTCCAACACCATTCAGTCTTTTCACTTCCAATAACATGGAGACTATTGAAAGTAGCATAGCATGTACCGAATACAAGATTTAAACTTACTTTTCCTCCTTCGTCTCATTCTTCTTGGGCTTGACCCTAGCAACAGTTTCCAAAACTGCCTGAGAAATGAAGCATTTCAAGAAATATTCAGGTCAAAGTGATAACATCAACAGGAAAACACATCTTAAGATTCTTCTCTGACACTTCTTATTTAAATGGCAAACTACATGGTAAGCAAAGAATAAAGCCTTAAGCTAAGGAATAATGCACCGTTTAAAACAATCTACTAGCACCATAACTCAAAATAACATCTAGTTACCGATTTTGAGAATCTTTTCTCACAATAGCAGCCACGTTAATCTGTATCTAGCTCTCAGGAACAAGAACAACCAATTAACTCCAAGATCAAATTCCTTATTTCATAAATTTATATACAACATAATAGCACTTCATTCTTTTTACTTCCCAAAGACCCTCGATGTTTTATTAGCAATTCCTGTCAATTGCAGATTTTCATCTTTTCACATAAACAACCGGTAAATATCACAATATCATTTAGCTAACAAAAGCATTCTACTTCATTGTAATCAAAAGTGTGTTGTGCCTAACTTGAACTCCAAACATCACCATTACCATGCACCACATTCCACAACTTGGTTTACTGGAGTATATGGATTAAGCTTCAGTCTCAATATGCGCAGACCAACCGCTGGACCTCAGATCATAGCACCAACACTTATCTCCTTCAACTAAAAGAAGCCCAACCAGTTGGTAATAAATGATTCTTCGGCTGATTAACAGATGCTAATTGACCAAAAGAGCAAAACAGAAATTTTAGGAAAAGAACTGCAATGAGAACAAGAATGTACTTTGTCAGGGAAGATGGTCCTAGTTGCAGTCCAGAAAACTCATCCTTGAATAATAGTTCTTTAAATAGCTCCCATTTATAGCTAAATAGTAAAACCGCTAAAATTGTAGCAAACAAATACATTATAAACCCCTCAAAAAGCAATTAAAGTTCCAGATCAGCAATCAGACTACAAATATCTTATCCAAGAACTATTTCGAGGAACAGCTAACCGGAGAACTATTGCAATAACTTCTCGTTCAAGATTTACAAGTCATAAGCGCCAAATTATTTTCACTATTTCAGACAATTCGAAGGAAGTAGGGGCAAACCTCTTGATCTGCCACGCTGTTGTTGAAGCTTCTGGGATCAGTTGCTGAAATGAAAAATAAATAAATAATAGTATGAGAGAACAGAAGAAAGACCAGAACGGGAGCTACTGAATCCTAAATCACAATATCGTTTACAGAAACTTTATCACCAGCATTAGAGGTAGGTTTATCGAGTTTCAAATAACATATCAGAGAATAAACAACCAAATAAAAAAGAGAAGATCTTGCCGCATAAATGTAACGACACGTACAAGTACCAACACTGTCAGTCCAGCTAGTAATTCCACTCAAATTGTTTCCCAAAGAGAACATATTATCCAGATTTAATAGTGTAAATAGTAAAGAGGTAAACTTGAAGACTAGTGGGAAATAGCTACTCAAACATGCAATTTTAGCTCCCGCATTGCATGTTTTGTTGGATTCAAGTTCCCTCAAGCCGAGACATAGCATTGGATATAACCCTAAAAAATGAAGAGCAGGATTTGAACTAACCATCGGACTTGTCGTCAGTCTCGTTGAACTCCTTTTCGAGAGCTCGATCGATCATGTTAGCGAAGCTAACTTCCGTAGATCTAGACGAGTTGAATTCAGAAGCATTTACGACGTCGTCTGCATCTTCAAGCTTCGCATCAGCATCAGCATCAGAGATAACGCATTGGAAGGAGAAAGTGAGAATGAGGAGGAGAACGAAGAGCCCTCTCATTTGCACTGGACGTTAGAGAGAGAAAACTCTGATGAGGGTTTTAGAGAGAGAGAAGGTAACTTTTTATGTGAAGAAAGTGGAAAAAGGGTGGGGTGAGTGGCAGCCGATTGAAGTTAACTAACCGTCGTCGAACTCAGAGTGTTTTCACGTTCACGTTTCGCCAAACGGAGGGAAGTTTTGGGAGAGAGATTGAGGGAGAGAGAAAGAGGAAAGCATCGGGCCCCGGGAGAAGTTGAGTGAAAGTACAAAAAAGTCCTCCTTCGTATTCGCTTCTTGTGATTCCCGTCAGGTGTTCCACACGAGGTTTTAGCACGTGCAACAAACGCTCCGGTGACAACCGCTTCGACGAACGCGACCAGTGGTGGTCAACCTTAGTCAGATCTGAGAAACATTTTGACCAATCTTTATCCGAAAGCAAACGAAATTCGTTAGGAAATTAACAAAGGTGAATGAATTGAAAAAGGATAAGTTCTTTTTTTGTGAAGAAAATCTTTATCTAATTACAATTCAAGGAGAGAATTTTTAAAACCGAAAAAACTACATAATGTTAAACCACAAAAAGGTAAAATATTTCATAATGTTATGAAAATATTATATTGTGGATGTCCATTGATTACTCTGTTATAGATAAGAAGATTATCCATTTAGTACTCTGTTGAAATTTATCTACAAGCAGCTGATGCAGGCAGGTTGCAAGCAACTCAATGAAATGATTTACAGCAGTTTCTTATTAAACAAGTAGGTTGCAAGGAGCTCATGCAGACAACTTACAAGTAACTGATGCATGCAGGTTGCAAACAACTCAATGAAATGATTTACAGCAGTTTCTTATTAAACAAGTAGGTTGCAAGGAGCTCATGCAGACAACTTACAAGCAACTGATGCAGGCAGGTTGCAAACAACTCAATGAAATGATTTGCAGCAACTTCTTATTAAACATGCAGGTTGCAAGCAGCTCATGCAGACAGCTTACAAGCAGCTAAAGAAAAGTCTCTCAACTGCTTCATTTCTTCTATAAATAGAGGATTTTTCAGTTCATTATGAACATGACTTTGAAAGTTGAATAAAATATCAATGTCCCTCTATACTTGTCTTTAGTTTATTTATTTTATAATCTTTATTTTATAACACGTTATCAGCATGAGACTCTGCCATTTTGAGCACTTACATCGAATTTAATTTCTATTTCAGTGTTCATCTCCGATGTAAGGCGAGACTTTTATGCCCGTGGTCAGATCTTGTTCATTCCGAACATCATAAGGCAGATTATATCCTTGAGGTTGTGAGTTTTTCTTCTTGACAGTAGTGATGTAAATATCACTTACATATGGAGTGGCCAAATTTGCGTAATTTAATTTGAGCCTTTTGCTTATATTTTAATATCTTTATCATCGCCTGCTTGGTTATATGTTACGTATACAGTACTTATTTTGGTATTTATTTTCATCCTTATTATCTTAATAAAGGATTACAAAGTGGCTAACATTGTTAGATCCGCTTAAACTCCAGCAAAGTTTGCAAGAAATATACAACCACCAGAAGTGGTTATATTTCGTATATCTCATTGTAACTAAATTTTGTTAACCACAAGAAGTGGTATATGTCTATGACCATCAGAAGTGATAATTTAGGCTTTTTATGGTTACAATTAAAGATAAGCTAGAGAAATATTCTTTATATTACATGCATGTCTCGATTTGCTCATGAAGTAGTAAATATTTTAAAAGAGGTTGAAGCATCACAATTTGATGTGATTAATGCGCGTTCAGATAATTATGTTCGATTTCCCGAAGGATGAGAATTTTTGATAAATATTAATCTATTCCCTGAAGTAAATGCGATAATATTAATAAAGTCGTAAATATGAACACGCTCTTGTTGTAAATATATTACAATTCACCTCCATAACAGTTAATATGATTGAGAGAATATATACTCAATATTTCGTATTTTAAATTTGCTCCTAAAGAAGTAACACAATTGAAATTTCCTCCTGAAGTAGGAAAATATTTTGAAGCAGTATCTTTATGTGCTTAAACAAAATAATGAGTTATTCAAAGTTATTTTTGAAGCACATTTTCATTCCCTGAAGTGAATGAAGAAACACCACAACTCACCTCCTGAAGAGGTAGAATAATAGAAGATATAAATATTATTTTTGTAGCATAAAGATCATTGCCACACGTACTTGTTGTACGTAAAACATCTTGGATAATTTTATTAAGTATCATTCTAAGGCAAAAGCATTCTTGTAGAATGCTTTCTACTACAACCACATTAATATATTATGGTTAGTTATTGAGTTCCCCGAAGGAAATAACAATTCGTGTATCTTTCCTTAAAAAATGCAATGACTATGTGGTTGCCGCATTGATACAAAATATTCAGATGTTAATGATATTTCTCCTTGAAGGAGATATTTGTCACAAAGTTAGTGGTAGAAATATTAAAATTCTTAATTTTTGTCATTTAAAAATTTAGAATTAGCTTTATATTGTTCATTTGGTTATGATTTTCTCTCGTGACACCAGAAGTGTCTGAGCAATATTTGGTAGTACAAAAAAGCTCATGAAGAGCTAACGGTTTGTCTAGAAGACATATGACACAAGTAGTGTCTGAATAATATTTGATTATGGACAATAAATGGAAGGCTCCCGAAGAGCTTATTTGTCATTATTGTGGTCAAAACATATGTTATGATAAACCAAAGTTTACTAATACATATGACTATCATACTGAGACTACAAATGATTGAAAGATTGAAAATCTTCATGTTTCCACAATCATATGGGGTAAATATGTATGTGAGAAGATACCTGCCTTATTCTTAAAATTTGTACTACATCATTTATCACAATATACCAAAAGTTTACTAATGCAAAAGCAGTCACAATGTAACGACCCGGCCAGTCGTTTTGAGTTATAGCCATGTTTTCCCCATTTCTACTTTTTTTTGTATTATTCAGCTATATTATGTTATATCGGGTTAGTTGGTTCGGGACCGTAGTGGTTTCAAAGTGAATTGAGGCACTTAGGCTCTTATGTAGAAACTTAAGTTGAAAAAATCAACTGGATATTGACCTATGTGTAAACGATCTCGGATTTGAATTCTGATGGTTCCGTTAGCTCCGTTAGGTAATTTTGGACTTCGGAGTGCGTCCGGAATGTGATTTGAAGGTCCATGGTAGAATTAGGCTTGAATTGGCGAAATTGGAAATTTGGCGGTTTCGGTCGGCAGTGAAAGATTTGATATCGGGGTTGGAATGGAATTACGGAAGTTGAAGTAGGTTCGTAGTGTCATTTATGATGTGTGTGCAAAATTGTAGGTCATTCAGAAGTGATTTGGTTGGTTTCGGCATCGGTTGCCGAATTTGAAAATTTAGAAGTTCTTGGACTTGAATTCGAGGGTAATTTGATGATTTGATGTTGTTTTTAGTGATTCGAAGGTTCAACTAAGTTGGTATGTTGATATATGACTTGTTGGTATTTTTAGTTGAGGTCCCGAGGGCCTCGGGATAATTCCGGATGGTTAACGGATTTGTCGAAGTTGGAAAATGCAGTTGAAGCTGTTGCTACTGCTATTTTCGTACCTGCGGAAGAAAGAGTCGCAGGTGCGAGGCCGCTGGTGCGCGTGGGGAGTGCGCAGGTGCGAGTTGGAGGTCACATCTGTGAACCCGCAGGTGCGAAACCTGGGGCGCAGATGCGGAAAGGGGGATGTTGGGCACGCTTCGCAGAAGCGAAGGAAACGCGCAGGTGCGCCTTCGCAGGCGCGGGATTTTGGACCGCAGATGCGGAAGCTGGGCTCCTAAGTGAGTTCCTCACCTGCAATGGATTTTTTCGCAGGTGCGGTGGCGCAGAAGCGTGAAAGTTTCCGCAGGTGTGAAAAACCTGGGCAGAAACCATAAATAGAACCCTTCGCGAATTTGATTCATTTCTACCATTTTCAAGTCGGTTTTTGGAGCTTTTAGAGGGGTTTTTGAAGGGTGATTCAAAGGATATAAGTGAGGTAAGTTGCTTGATCCCTGATACTTGTATATATGGTGATTTTTCATTATTTAATCATTGCAATTAGTAAAAATGAGGGGTTAGGGCTTAGATTTTTTGGAGAGTAATTTAAGGATTTGAAGGACCAAAGGATGTCGGATTTTGATGAATTTGGTATGGTTAGGTTCGTGAGTGAATGAGCTTTCTAGTTTTGTGAATTTTGTCGAATTTTGAGACGTGGGCCCGAGGGCCGGGTTTGAAAAAATTTCGGGTTTTGGTCTAATTTTATAGCTTTTCTTGTGGAATTCATTCCATTAGCACGTATTGATGGTATTGTAATGATTGTGAATAGATTCAGAGCATTTGGAGGCTGAGTTCAAAGGCAAGAGCATTGCGGGGTAGAGATTTGATCGGTTGAGGTAAGTAATGATTGTAAATCTAGTCCTGAGGGTACGAAACCCCGAAGTTTGTATCATTCTACTATTTTTAGTGACGCACATGCTAGGTGGCGGGCGTGTGGGCGTGCACTATTGGGAATTGTGACTCGGTTCGTCCCGTAGCAACTGTAAAGTTGCATACTTTGTTGAAACTATTTGATACTTAGATGTTTTAGAAAGAATTTGTGTAAATTGGGCTGAATGCCATGTTTGGGCCTTATGCCAGTGCTGTTTGGATCCTTATGGGGTTGTTTCTTACTATCCTCTCATTGTTTTCGATTGAAAATCTATACTCAGTCATGTTTATACTTGTTTACCGCATAACTCAGTTTTATGACTCTATTTTGATGCATATAAATATTTTGGGCCGAATGCCCTGTTTTACTGAAATGCCCGAGTGGCTTGAGAGGTTTATGACTGAGTGAGGTCGAGGGCCTGATTGTGAGGATGAGTGTGGATCGGGGATGCCCGCCTACAACATATTTATTATTGTAGCACGTGAGTTGTCCGTGCAGATTATAGCGCTTGGGCTGAAAGAGCCTCTCCGAAGTTTGTACACACCTCCAGTGAGCGCAGGTACCTACTGAGTGCGAGTGCCGAGTGTTGAGTGCTGAGTGACTGGGAGGCATGAATGATTATGAAGTATGCTCGAGTGGTAAGAGTGATTGTAAGGTATGCCCGAGTGGCACGAGTGACTGTGAAGTTTGCCCGAAGGGCTATATATGAGTGATGTTTTGCCCGATGGGCTGTTTATGATTTCATTATTTTGCTCACCTTTGCATTTCTCCTCTGTCTGAAAACTGTTGAAAAAGATCTTTAAATGATTTTTACTGGAATTGGGTTGAACGAGATATTTTGATTCAAATCCTGATTTTAAAAGCATGTGGTATTTTACTGAGATTTCCCGATATGAATGTTATATGCTTTATTGCTCGTCACTACTGCTCAGTCTTTATTTATTGTCGATACTTACTGAGTTGGCGTACTCACGTTACTCCCTTCACCTTGTGTGCAGATTCAGGTGTAGCTGGACATGGTAGTGGTTATTGATTGTTCTGGTTGCAGATTTTCTTGGAGATAGCAATGTAGCTGTTTGGCTATCGCAACCCTTGTTCTTCTCTCTCTTATCTTCCTCTAGTTGTATTTAGCTATTTTTTCAGGCTGAGTTAGCCTTGATATTGCTAGATAGATTGTAGTAGATGCTCATGACTAGTGACACCCCGATGTCAGACTTTTCCTTCCGCATTTTTATTTTGATTGGAACTCCTTTACAAAGGTTTTTATGTTAAATAACATTGGAATTATCTTTGAAATAAAAAATATCAGTTTGTTTTGGAAATGAGTCAGCTTGCCTAGTTCCACGATAGGCGCCATCACGACAGGGGTTAGTTTTAGTCGTGACAGATTGGTATCAGAGCCTAGGTTACATAGGTCCCACGAGTCATAAGTGGGTTTAGTAGAGTCTTACGGATCGGTACGGAGACTTCTGTACTTATCTTCGAGAGGCTGCATAACCTTTAGGAAACTCCACATTCTTGAATTCTTGTCGTGCGAATCTGTTGATTCTAGGAACTAAACATCTATTGTTTCATTCTCTCACAGATGGTGACGACTCGTGTTACCTGGTAGGAGGGCCAGCCACTGGTATCACTAGCCAGGGCCGCGAGAGGGCGAGCCCGCGGTAGAGGTCATGGTAGGGGCAGAGGTGCAGCCCGTATAACAGCTGGGGCCGTACTTGCAGATCCACCGGTTGTCCCAAATCAGGACCAGGTTCCAGTTGTTGATGCACCAGCTTGGGCACCACTTGTGCCTATTGTGATTCCCGGCCTTCAGGAGGCCCTAGCTCAGATTCTGACAGCGTGTACTGGCCTTGCTCAGGCGGTCTCTATTTCGACGGCCGCAGTTACTTCTCAGGCCAGGGGAGGCACTCAGACTCCTATCGCTCGCACACCCGAGCAGGTTATTCAGGGACTTCAGACACTAGAGGCACCACCAGCACAGCCAGTTGCTATTGCTCGGGATTATGTGGTTCCTCCTATGCCTGAAGATGATCAGCATAGGTTGGAGAGGTTTGGGAGACTTCAGCTACCTCTTTTCAGTGGCACAGAGAGAGAGGATGCTCAGAACCTTTTGAACAAGTGTAAGAGGATACTCCGTACTGCTGGTATTTTGGAGACTTGTGGGGTCTCATTCACTACCTTTCAGTTTTTTGGGGCTGCACTCAGATGGTGGGAGACTTACGAGAGGCGTAGGCCTGTTGGCGCANTTGTGGTTCCTGCTATGCCTGAGGATGATCAACATACGTTGGAGAGGTTTGGGAGACTCCAGCCACCACATTTCAGTGGCATAAAGAGAGAGGATGCTCAAGACTTTTTGGACATGTGTCAAAGGATACTCCGTACTGCTGGTATTTTGGAGACTTGTGGGGTCTCATTCACTACCTTTCAGTTTTTTGTGGCTGCACTCAGATGATGGGAGACTTACGAGAGGCGTAGGCCTGTTGGCGCAGCACCCCTTACTTGGAAACAGTTCTCCGTGGTCTTTTTGGAGAAGTTCGTGCCTCGATCCCGTAGAGAGGAGCTGCGCAGACAGTTTGAGCGGCTTCGCCAGGGTGATATATCTGTGACACAGTATGAAATGTGATTCTCTGAATTGGCCCGTCATGCTATCTGCTTGGTTTCCACGGACATAGAGAGGATCATGAGGTTTATTGATGGCCTCACTTATCAGCTACAGTTGCTCATGACCAGGGAGCGGGTTTCGGGTGATACCTTTGATGATGTTGTCGACATTGCTCAGCAGATTGAGATGGTTCGCGGTTAAGAGAGGGTTGAGAGGGAGGCCAAGAGTCCTCGTGGTCAGGGTGGATTCAGCGGTGCTCCTTTTGGGGGCCAGTTCCAGCACGGTAAAGGTCGTCATTTCAGACAGGCTCAGTCAGCTCGGCCATTTCATCCCGGTGCATTATCTGGCCATAGTTCTCACGGTTCTCATCAGGGACACTCATCACTTAGTGCCCTTCCAGCTCAGAGTTCATCCCGTGCTCTACCTGTTCAGGGCTCTTCCATGCCAGGTTCTTCTACCAGTTATCCCGGTGCTAGGGGTTCCCTTTAGTTTCCGCCGCCAGCACCAGGGAGTTGTTTTGAGTGTGGGGAGCTTGGGCATATGTGAAGGCAGTGTCCTCGTCGTCATGGAGGTCTATCTCAACAGAGGAGTCAGCATCCGACTACAACACTAGTTACCTCACCACCCGCCCAGTCAACTCGGGGTGGAGGTCAGTCAGCTAGGGGTCGCCCTAGAGGGGAAGGCAGATCAGGGGTGGTCAGGCCCATTTTTATGCTCTCCCTGCCAGACCAGATGATATTGCTTTAGATGCTGTGATTACAGGTATTGTCTCAGTTTGTCACAGAGATGCCTCAACATTATTTGACCCCGGTTCCACATATTCATATGGTTTCTAGTATTTTGCCCATTTTCTGGATATGCCCTGTGAGTCTCTAGTTTCTTCTGTTTATGTATCTACTCATAAGGGTAATACTATTATTGTGGACCGCGTATATCGATCATGTGTGGTGATTATTGGGGGTGTGGGGACCCAAGTGGACCTTTTGTTGCTCAGTATGGTCGACTTTGATGTAATATTGGGTATGAATTGGTTATCTCCATGTCATGCTGTTCTAGATTGTCATGCTAAAATGGTGATGTTGACTATGTCGAGAATTTCGAGGGTTGAGTGGAGCGGTTCTGTAGATTATGTACCAAGTAGGGTGATTTCATATTTGAAGGCTCGGCGCATGGTTGAGAAGGGTTGCCTATCTTATTTGGTTTGTGAGGGATGTTAGTGCAGAGATTTCTGTCATTGATTCTGTTCCGGTGGTACGTGATTTTTCGGATGTGTTTCCTGCAGACCTGCCGGGCATGCCGACTGATAGGGATATTGACTTTGGTATTGATTTGGTGTCGGGCGCTTAGCCCATGTCTATTCCACCGTATCGTATAGCACCGACAGAGTTGAAGGAATTGAAAGAACAACTTAAGGAACTCCTTGATAAGGGGTTTATTCGCCCTAGTGTGTCACCCTGGGGCACACCGGTTCTATTTGTGAATAATAAAGATGGTTCCATGGTAATGTGTATTGATTACAGGTAGTTGAACAAGATCACAGTCAAGAACAAGTATCCTTTGCCTCGTATTGATGATTTATTCGACC
>AWOL01S0045686.1:0-10748 GCA_000715115.1 Nicotiana otophora
GCAAGACCGTGGTTGATTGATTGATTGATTTAGTTGCATAGTGATGTAAGTGTTGTGGTTAATAATAGCATCAAGGACAAGAATAGAGTTTTGGAAGATCCAAGAAGGCCATTTACAAGATCTCAAGCTAAAGAGTTGCAGACTAAGGTTGCTGGACTTCAATAGCAAATAAAGAAGCTTTTAATTGTGGAGGACGAGCTCAAGCCCAAAATAGATAAATTGTATAAGTTTTACAATTATTTGGTGGCCCTAATTGAAGTCCAAGAGGAGAAAGATTGGGTCTCGAACTCGACCCTTAAAATCTAGCAAAAGGGCACCCAAAAGAGCCCAAAATGAGCTTTAAAGTGGTCCAAAAGGGGGTATTTGAAAAGGAGCCCAATTGGAGTCCAAACCAATGGTCCAAACTAGTAGATTTAAGGCCCAAATCTGCCCCAAAGGGATTTGGCCTCCCCTACCTAATTTTGTGACTTTTCTTATTTCTTAGCAACCACCCTACCTAATTTTGATGACTTTTGTTACCCCTTAGTAGCCCCTACCCAATTTTAATGACTTTTGTTACCCCTTAGCAGTCCCCTTCAATAAATGAGAATATTATATTGAAGCACTTCATTATTGATTAAGAATATTATATTTTGAGAGTTCTTTTGAACATTTGTTACTTATGCTTTGAGATTTACTTTTCAACCTTTACTTGTTCATAGTTCAAGGTAGTAAGATTACTTCTCTATTGTGATATCTTTGATTCCTTTATGGTATTCTTAGAAGGCGATTAATACTAGTTATTGATTGTTGTTTCAAGTTACTCGTAAAGCGGTCAAGATCTGAATCTATTATTTTGATTTATTTTTAAGTAAAAGCATTTGATTTTTTCAATAAATCAAGACGTTGTTGCTTGGATCTTGTCAAGGCTATAGAACTTGCGTTCTTAGAAGTTCCTGGAATTTTTTCCTTGAATTTTCACATATCCTTTATTTTCTGCACTTCAATTCTAGTTATCCAATTCCTTATTATTATTGCTTCCACATTTACTTCTCAAATTCTTACTCTAGTTTGGATTTCCGACCTTGTTATTATCAAGTGGTATCAGAGCAGTTTTATCAAGGTTTCGTTCTTGATAATTCTGGGGATTTCTTGAATACTAAGAGCGAAAAAAAAATCAAGTTAAAAAAATTTTAAAAAACGAAAATCAATTTTAAAAAACAATTACTTGCTCTCCAGGAACTTTCTTTTGTATCTAATTTGTTTCCAAAAACTATCAAAGAAAACAAGAAGAGGGGATCCCACATTTCAAAGATAAGACAAAAATTTAATTTTTCTTACTCTTTCTAATCTAAATATATAATCCTTTCCTTTTTGTTTGTGTCTTGTTTCAACCGAGCCTAATAGTTCTAGGATTTGGTTCTTCTTTCATTTGTTCCCCAAAAATCTATATTTTACTACTAAGAACTTTATACGAGTTGGATTTAACTATAAATCTATAAAGTATTTTATTCAAAGGTTATTTCGAGAGGAGAAAAAAAGGCAAAGTGTGTGTGAGAATAATTGAGGGAAAAGTCAATTTGTGTGATACAGTTTAATTATTTAAGATGTCACGTACAGGTAGTGATGATGAACAAAGGTTTCTTCAAGAAGCCGAAATCAAAGCAAGAAATAATTTTACCTTGCAAGTTGTGCATCAACAATTCGAAAGGTGGAATTTGCAACTCCAAGAGATGAGGGACACCATTGCTGAACAAAATGATACAATAGCTGAACTTAGAAGGGAAAATAGTGTTAGGTTCCAAGCTAGGAGAAATATACCCCTTGCTCCCATTATAAATCAAGAAAACCCTATAGATGATTTTTAACGATATTGATTTTGATAGGGTGGGAAGAGATAGGAGGGGACAAAGAGATAGAGTAGAAGATGATAATATAAGTAGTATAAAGATGAAGATGCCCGACTGTCACAACTACTCTAAGGGTAAGAAGGTTAAACTTGCTATTGTTGAGTTTTCTAACTATGCTGCTATTTGGTGGAAAAAGCTTACTAGGGACAGATTGCAAGAAGGACAAGCACCAATTGCTACTTGGGCTGAGATGAAGAGGGTGATGAGAAAGAGATTCATACCATCACACTTTCAAAGAGAGCTACAACAACGCCTTCAAACATTGAAGCAAGGGTCCATGCCTGTGGATGAGTACTTTAAGGCTATGGATATGGCTATGATCCAAGCTAATTGTATGGAGGAAGAAGAGGCTACAATGGCTAGGTTTTTAAATGATTTAAATAAGAAAATAGCTGATGTAGTAGAATTACAATAATATATAACAATAGATGAGTTAGTTGATTTGTCTGTAAAGGTAGAAAATCAAAATAAAAAAAAGCAAACTAGCTCGTGGAAAGGTCGGTCAAACACCATCTCCAAGAAGCCATGGTCGAATCAAGAGATGAAGAGTTCTTCTAGACCTCAAGAAGACAAGGATAAAGGTAAATTTGAGAACAAAGAGGGAGGTAAAACCTTTAACCCTAAACCTTTTACACCTTCTAGTTCTATTCAGTGTCATAAATGTAAAGGAAGGGGACATATGATGCATGAATGTCCAAGTAGAAGAAACATCATTCTTAGAGAAGATGGAGGATATGAGAGTGAAAAAAGTGAGGGAGAAGAAGAGGGAGATGTGAGTAATGATGATGATATAGAACTACCTAATGATGGCATGATTGGGGTAGTTAGGAGGATTATGACTATCAATTTGGGAAGCAATAGTGAAGAACAAAGGGAGAATATATTCCATACTAGGTGTGGGATAAAGGGGAAAACTTGTTCTATGATCATTGATAGTGGTAGTTGTGCTAATGTGGTGAGTTCATACTTTGTGGAAAAATTGGGACTTGCATGCATGAAACACCCTACTCCCTATAGACTCCAATGGTTAAATGATAGTGGTGAACTAAAGGTAAACAAACAATGCATGATTTCATTCAATGTTGGTAGATATGAGGATGATATTCTTTGTGACATAGTCCCTATGCAAGCTTGTCATATCTTACTGGGTCGTCCTTGGNATGTCATAAATGTAAAATAAGGGGACATATGATGCATGAATGTCTAAGTAGAAGAAACATCATTCTTAGAGAAGATGGAGGATATGAGAGTGAAAAAAGTGAGGGAGAAGAAGAGGGAGATGTATGTAATGATGGTGATATAGAACTACCTAATGATGGAATTATTGGGGTAGTTAGGAGGATTATGACTATCAATTTGGGAAGAAATAGTGAAGAACAAAGAGAGAATATATTCCATACTAGGTGNATGGGATAAAGGAAAAAACTTATTCTATGATCATTGATAGTGGTAGTTGTGCTAATGTGGTGAGTTCGTACTTTGTGGAAAAATTGGGACTTGCATGCATGAAACACCCTACTCCCNGAAACAATTGGGACTTGCATGCATGAAACACCCTACTCCCTATAGACTCCAATAGTTAAATGATAGTGGTGAACTAAAGGTAAACAAATAATACATGATTTCATTCAATGTTGGTATATATGAGGATGATATTCTTTGTGACATAATCGCTATACAAGCTTGTCATATCTTACTGGGTCGTCCTTGGCAGTATGATAGGAATGTTTTTCATGATGGAAGGAAGAATAGATATTCTCTTGAGCTAAATGGCAAGAAATTTACTCTTGCACCTTTATATACTTTTCAAGTGTTTGAAGATCAAAAGAGATTAAGGGAAACAATGGAAAAACCAAGGGGAGGGATAAAAAGTGAGCTTGAGGAAAAAGAAAAGAAAGGAGGCCAAGAGTTGTAAAAAAAGAGAGATGACTGAGAGAAAGAGAGAGAGAGGGCAAAAATTTGAGCGAAGAGATAAAAGGGGGTTTGAATGAAAAAAATAGAAAGTCTTGGTGAAAGGAAAGAGGCTAAGGAAAGGAAAAAAGAGAGTTTCTATATAAAAGCCAAAGAGTGTTTAAATGCAAGAAAAGAGGGGTTGCCCATAACACTACTTACGTACAAAGAAGCTTTGATTAATTCTGAGTTACTAACTTCTTCTTTTCCAAGTAGTATTTCTTCTCTTTTGATGGATTTTGAAGATGTCTTTCCTGAAGATATTCCTAATGGATTTCCACCTTTGCGTGGAATTGAGCATCAAATTGATTTTGTGCCTGGATCACAAATTCCAAATAGGCCTGCTTATAGGAGTAATCCTGAATAGACAAAAGAGCTTCAAAGGCAAGTTTAGGAGTTGCTTGAGAAAGGCTTTGTGAGAGAGAGCATTAGCCCTTGCTCTGTTCCCGTCACATTGGTACCAAAAAGTATGAAACTTGGGGATGTGTGTGGATTGTAGAGTAATCAACAAGATAACGGTAAACTATCGCCATCCTATTCCTCGTCTTGATGACATGTTGGATCAATTACATGGATCCAAAATCTTTTCTAAAATTAATCTAAAAAGTGATTACCATCAGATTCGAATGAATCCTAGAGATAAATGGAAAACTGCTTTTAAGACCAAATATGGGCTTTATGAGTGGTTAGTTATGCTTTTTGGTTTGACTAATGCACCTAGCACTTTCATGAGATTAATGACTCATATCTTTAAGGATTTTCATGAAAAATTTATTGTGGTGTACTTCGATGATATCTTGATCTTTTCTAACACTTTAGAAGAGCATGCAGAATACCTAAAACAAGTTTTTTAAGTTCTTAGAAAGCAACTTTTATTTGCTAATCTTAAAAAGTATACTTTTTGTGTGGATCGTATGATTTTCTTGGATTTTGTGGTTAGTTATAAAGGAGTTGAGGTTGATGAAGAGAAAATCAAAGTGATAAAAGAATGGCCTAAACCTAAGAGTGTAACTGAAGTTAGGAGTTTTCATAGACTTGCTAGTTTTTATAAGAGATTTATGAGAAACTTTAGCACCATTGCTTCTCCTTTAACTGAAGTTATTAAAAAGGATAAGAATTTTACATGGGGAAAAGAACAAGATGATGCTTTTAACTTGTTAAAACAAAAGTTATGTTCTGCTCCATTATTACAATTGCCTAATTTTTTAAAATTGAATGTGATACTTCTGGCAAAGGAATAGGTGCTGTTTTGATACAAGATTCTAAACCTATTGCCTACTTTAGTAAGAAGTTGAGTAGAGCCACATTGAACTATTCCACTTATGACAAAGAGCTATATGCTTTGGTAAGGGCTTTAACCACACGGCAACATTAATTGTGACCGAGAGAGTTTGTCATTAAAACTGACCATGAATCCTTGAAATACTTGAAGAGTCAAGGTAAGTTTAGTAGGAGACATGCTAAGTGGGTTGAATTCATTGAAACATTCCCTTATGTAATTTCTTACAAACAAGGAAAAGAGAATGTTGTTGTTGATGCACTTTCAAGAAGGTATGTCTTAGTTTCTACTCTGACTTCTAAATTGATGGGTTTTGATCAAATTAAGGGACTTTATGCTAGTGATGTTAATTTTGGCAAGATTTTTGCAGACTGTAAGTTGGGTCCTTTTGAGAGGTTTAATCTCCAAGATCTTTAATGAAATAAGTTGTGTATCCTAATTGCTCTTTACGTGAAGTATTTGTAAGGGAAGCATATTGTGGAGGGCTTATGGATCACTTTGGAGTTCCAAAAATACTAGACATACTTACTGAAAATTTCTTTTGGCCTGGAATGAGAAAAGATGTTAAAAGAATGTGTGCACAGTGTTTGGAATGTAAACAAGCTGAATCTAAAGTGTTACCACGTGGTCTTTACATGCCATTACCTGTCCCTACTTTACCTTGGATTGAAATTTCTATAGATTTTGTATTAGATTTGCCTAGAACAAGGTATGGTAAGGATAGTATATTTGTTGTGGTAGATAAGTTCTCCAAAATGGCTCGTTTTATTCCTTGTTTAAAGACTAATGATGTCTCACATGTTGCTGATCATTTTGTAAAAGAAGTTGTTAAATTGCATGGTATACCTAGAACTATTGTTAGTGATAGGGATGCTAAGTTTTTGAGCCACTTTTGGCGTGTATTTTGGGGGAAGTTAGGCACCAAATTGTTGTTTTCTACTTCTTGTCACCCATAGACTGATGGACAAACTGAAGTAGTTAATAGAACCTTGGGAAACATATTGAGGGTTGTTTTGAAAGGGAAATTAACTTCTTGGGAAGACCACTTACCTATGATTGAATTTGCTTACAATAGAACAATCTATTTTTCTACATGTATGTCCCCTTTTGAGGTTGTCTATGGTTTTAATCCCTTTACTCCCCTTGATTTATTACCATTACCTACTAAAGATATTGCTAATCTTGATGGTAGGACAAAGGCTGAGATGATGAAAAAAAAATCATGAGCAAACAAGGCTTGCAATTGAGAAGAAAAATGAGCAAACTTCCTTGAGAAAGAATAAGGGTCGAAAACAAGTTGTTTTTAAATCTGGAGATTTAGTTTGGGTTCACTTTAGAAAAGAGAGATTTCCTTCCAAAAGGAAGTCAAAGTTGCATCCTAGAGGAGATGGCACATTTCAAGTCCTTGAAAGGATTGGACACAATGCTTACAAGTTAGACCTTCCTGGTGAATTTCAAGTAAGTGCTACATTCAATGTTGCTGACTTGTCTTTGTTTGATGTAGAACTGAATTCGGGGATGAATTCTCTTCAAAAAAAGGGGGAATGATAGCATCAAGGACAAGGATAGAGTTTTGGAAGATTCAAGAAGGCCATTTACAAGATCGCAAGCTAAAGAGTTGCAGACTAAGGTTGCTGGACTTCAATGGCAAATAAAAAAGCTTTTAATTGTGGAGGACGAGCTCAAGCCCAAAGGAGATGAATTGTATAAGTTTTATAATTATTTGGTGGCCCAAATTGAAGTCCAAGAGGAGGAATGTTGATGGCAACCGGGCTACCTAATTTTGATGACTTTTGTTACCCCTTAGCAGCCCCTACCTAATTTTGATGACTTTTGTTACCCCTTAGCAGCCCCCTACCTAATTTTAAGGACTTTTACTCCTATAAATAAGGAGTTCTTCTCATTTATTGAAGCACTTCATTATTGATTAAGAACATCATACTTTGAGAGTTTTTTTGAATCTTTGTTACTTATGCTTTGAGATTTATCCTTCAACCTTTACTTGTTCATAGTTCAAGGTAGTAAGATTACTTCTCTATTGTGATATCTTTGATTCATTTGTGGTATTCTTAGAAGGCTATTAACACTAGTTATTGATTGTTGTTTCAAGTTACTCGTAAAGCGGTCAAGATCCGAATCTATTATTTTGATTTATTTTTAAGTAAAGGCGTTTGATTTCTTCAATAAATCAAGATGTTGTTGCTTGGATCTTGTCAAGACTATAGAACATGCGTTCTTGGAAGTTCCTGGAATTCTTTCCTTGAATTTTCCCATATCCTTTATTTTCTGCACTTCAATTCTAGTTGTTCAATTCCTTATTATTATTTCTTCTTCATTTACTTCTCAAATTCTTACTCTAGTGCGGATTCCTGATCTTGTTGTTATCATTTAACTTAGACTTAAGGAAATTAGGACTTGTTGGTTTAGTTTCTATGTGAATTATGTATGTGGACAGCGTATATGCAAGGTGACGAGTGTATATGCGACGTCATGGATTATAGCATGTGGGTGAAAGTTTTCTTATTGTACCGTGTTATTCCATTTATTATGCTTTCATGCCTTAGTTTGATTGTTATTCCTTTAATTATCCATTTTCCTGTTTATTGCTTATTGTGAAGTTGTTGGGATAATGAAAGTTGAGTTTGTTTATCATAATACCACGGTTGAAGTTGAAATTTGCTTCCCGCCTTGCTTTGATACTTTAGATTATTGTTGTTGCTTAGTGAGGAAGAGTGAAGAGCCTGAAGGGTGTTGTCAAGTCTTATTTGCATATTGTTACTATTTATTGAGTAAATGTGAGGGTTAAATCACGGAAAGTGATATTGTGCACTTGATTGATTTATTATCATTTGTCATATCATGTGAGGAAGAGAATAAAGCACGAAGGGTGATGCCGTGATATTTCATTTATCATATCATATGGTGAGGATGAGAGTAAAAGCACAAATGATGATATCGTGCCATTGCTTTTATCATATTACATGGTGAGGATGAGAGTAAAAGCATGAAGGGTGATGTTGTTTCACTTGATAATTTTATTATTTTATTTGATTCTCGGATTGTGAATTTACTTAACTGTTACGTTGCTTATTTCGGAAAGAGATTTGCTTGGTGATTCCGTACTTATTGTTCTCATTGTTGCTCCATTCTACATGCCCCCACCCCGTTATTTCTTTTAATACTTTACTTGTTATTTCTGTTGTTGTATACATATATCAGGTTTTAGTGAGTGCTTTGTTATAGCTTCGTCACTACTTCGTCAAGGTTAGGCTCGGCACTTACGGAGTACATAGGGTCGGTTGTACTCATACTACACTTCTGCACTTCTTATGCAGATTCTGGTATTGGTCCCAGCAGCATCAAGAGGAGTTTTTGATCGGATCATACCTGCATTAGGAGACTTGAGGTAGAGCTGCACGGCGATCGCAATCCCTGAAGTCCTCTTCCTTATCTAGTTTTACTATTTAATTTGTTTCAAACGGTTGTATTTTTATTCAGACTTTGGTTGTAGCACTTTTAGTATACTCATGTACTTATGACACTAGATTTCGGGATTTGGCTAGTCATCGTTTGGAGTTATTATATCTATTTTTGTAATTTTACAGCTTTATTTCTCATTAAATTGCTTTCAAGTTGGCTTTAAATTGAATAGTGTGCACCAATGTTGTCTTGCCAAGCAAGTGGACGTTAGGCACCATCACGGCCCCGCGATTTAAATTTTGAGATGTGATAATTACTCACCGTACATTTTGCTAGTTTAGTGACTAATTATGCAATATTTGAGCTTAATTATGTTATTTTATGTGTAGGATCATTGGAAGACAAAGACAAGTGAAGGTTGCACAAAAAGATGAAGAAAATACAAGGAAAAGGAGCAAGAAGCACGGAGAAGCCATGTCATGCGCCAGACCAAGCGACTCGTGGCCTAAGGCCAGCTTTGTCTCACGTTAAGCCTGGCCTCGCGAGGCTCCAGGCATGCTACAAGCCTGGACCCGCGAGGTCAGGCGACCCGATGCCCCTATGTGCGCATTTAAACATATTCCTACCCGAATTTGGACTCAAGGACCTCGACACTAACATAGAAATAAATATTTCCTAAATGAGTTGATAAAGGGGTGGACATTATTTGGAGGCAAAAACACATTGTGGAACAATTTTGGAGGGAAAAATCATAGAGTTCTTCATCATTTCTTTGTAATTTGTTTATGCAAAATACTTGGAACATTATTAGTACGAATATGAGTGGCTAAGCACTCTATTTCTAGGGTTGTGGTTGACATGAATATTAACTTTTGTTGATGACATCTTTCTTAATTCGGATTATCATCCTGCGGTTGTTTCTTTAATTCTAGTTTTAACTTGTGAATTGGTGTAGCTACCAATTCACCCTACTATTTATCCTATGCTTGGGAAAGCCCTATTTAGATTAGAGTAGACTTAAATAAAGCTTGTTTCTGAACTCGTGGCTTGGGAAATAATTTTTCGTTTCGGATAGGAATATATCTAACAGTCTTGCTTAGTTGAATACTGTATTTTCTTTGTTCATGATAGACTCAATACCATATGAATATATGATTGATATATTGTGGATAGGTGAGTAGTATTGTAGAAACATGCTATTCATATAAACGATCTGGTCAATTAGCAACCATAGATAATTCGGATTAACAAGTGTAATTATTAAACTTAATAGGATTGACAAACCGACTACAACCCTGGAATCTTTACCTCCTCTGAGTAAAATCCAACAACAAACTTTTGTGTTCTTATTAATTTAGTTGATTACTTGTTTAATTTTTGCAATAGTAAATTAATATAAAACAACATTCTTGATTTACCTTGGACAATAAATTGCTTTGAACTAGCCTAGTTAACAATTATTCTAAGTTTATATGGGTTCGACATCCGACTTCGAGTCACTATACTTGCGTGTACTTGGGGAACTAACAAATTTTTGATGCCGTTATCGGGGATAAATTTTCGCAATATCAAATTGATGATAAAACTCATGGGTGTTCCAGTGATCACTATGCGTCTGTTACACAACCCCTTAGAGGAAGAGTCAAACATGAGAAATAGCAGGTAGGAGAAATGGAGGTTTGGGCTCTAGAAGGATTTAGGGCTGCTCATATTTTACAATACATGCTATTACTTATAAATCGAATCAAATAGAGCTCACTAGGAAGTACTTGGTACTACAATCATTGGTGGAACAATACCTAATCCCGAAGGATTATCTAAATTAATTCGTTTATGCCGATAAAGCCTCAATTGCATCATAGGAATTAGAAAGAAAAAAAGCGTTCTTTCACATACTTATAGTGACTATTGTCACTTCTTTTTTTATTTTGATAGAGAAGTAAAGATTGTAAATACTGGTACCATACTTCAGACGATAACATTGCTCTTATTCACGATCTTGATGAAATAATAGCGGGCGAATTAATTGAAATTGAAAAGGGTACAACAGATATTGCTCTGAATTTGGAATTAAATAGCGTTCAGTTAGATAGAAACATATTTGACAAATACTGATAACTCTCGGATAAAGTATTAGAACGGAAAAATCCATTAGAACATGAATTGTTGGTTTTCAGCCATCTCTGAGGATTAATCAGCAACTCGAAGTG
>AWOL01S0045690.1:4342-20063 GCA_000715115.1 Nicotiana otophora
AAATTGTTCTCCTCCCAAATTCATCTTATAATGAATATACTCTCCTTCCGGAGGCACATAAGAAAATGTCCTCCTTTCTTGTGGAGCGGGCCGAACGCCTCGGCAGGATAGATGCATCTATGGATCGCGCCGCACGTCCCTCGGCAGTGTACACGACACTCTGGATTGGGCCGTACGTTCTCGGCAGAAATCGTGCTTAATAATAATAATTATACGATACTTTAATGATTTATTTCAGCTTGTGAAGCTAAGTAATAAATTGAAAAATCCTTGAAATTTAATAAATTATTATTCTTGCTTGTTTAGGAATTAATTGTTACTCATGTAAATGAGATTTAATTGATAAATTGGAATTTATTTGAATTGAAGGAATTTAATTAATATATTGAGAATTGTTACATTTGAAGAAATTTGATTATTTTCGCTGATTAAATAAATTATTTGTAAATTCTGTAAATCATGCTGATTTGAATATCCTAATTTTATTTCAATTATTATTGACCCATAGGGAGTGTCAAAGTTGGCCATCTCGTCTCTGCCACTTCGAGATTAGGCTTGATACTTACTGGGTACACGTTGTTTACGTACTCATACTAGAGTTGCTGCACTTTTTGTGCAGGATCTGAGACAGGTACTAGTGGAGGACCTATCATCACATACCCACGTCATCCCGAGGCATAGTGGTGAGCTGCCTTTCTGAGCCGTTCTGCAGCTACCAATGTCTCTTCTTATATTTATATTTTGTCTATTTCATTTCAGACAGTATTTGGAGTTTTGTATAATCTACTAGACGCTCATGCACTTGTGACACCGGGTCTTGGCACACACATTGGTAGAAGTTGATATTTTTATTATTTTCTTGGAATAAAAGTTTAACCAATGTACGATTGACTTATTAGTTGGCTTGCCTAGCTGTAGTGTTGGGCGCCATCACGACCTATAGGTGAAATTTGGGTCGTGACAGAAAACAACGTTGACGTACTGTGCATTGCAATTTAAAGACTTTATCTAGGTTTTCAGTAAGTTTTTCGTTTGACACAATAATTTAAAAGTGTAAATATTTATTATGGTGCCGCTAACTTTATTATACTAAAACGTTTTGGAGTTGGTTCACCTGAAGATGTGGTTTGTTACCTCTTTAAAGTGTTCACGATGAACTCTTTTTTTGGCTGTTTCGGTATATAAACCTAGGAGTTAAAGAGGCGATGCTAAATGCGAATTGATTTTGTCTTTAAAAAGATTGCCTCAATGGTAAAGTAAACAATCATTTGGGGTCCCATTTCTTGATTTCTTCTTACATATTTTACCTGATTGGATGACATTTTTTTTTATTGTGTCATGACTTTATAAAATCTTTGCTTTCAGTGTGATGTCTAAAACCTTGATTTACTGAGTATGTAACATAGTTTAATGATTCTATGTCATGACAACTCAAAATTCCTACTGGAACGGATCTTTGCGGGTAACTTGTGGAATTAGTTGAGGTGTGCATAAGCTGGCCTGGACACCATGATTATTAAAAAAAAGAATAATTCATCAGAGATAATTAATTGGGGCTGCTGGATAACGGAGAAGTATGGAGCAGTGAGTGATACAGATACACCTATGAGCTTTTCTTCTCTTCAGATAGTTTTATGTTCATAATTTAGGAATTTTGAGAAGACTATTAAATTGATGAAGTCAGTCGGCAGCTCCATCTCTCAAATGAGCTCTTCAATCATGTGTTGACCGTTTATTAGTAAAACGTCATCTGCAATTTATTTAGTATTCAAATAGGTCAATAAGCCTGGAATAGTGCAAGCAGGTAAAGAAGTTCTAACAAATTAGTACCACAGATTTTAATCAAGCAGGTAACGCAATTGCCTTGGTCATCTCTGATTTACTGAAGTCTGTGAGCCATATTTAATGTATCTGGTTCATACTATTATAAATAGGTGTATTGCTAGCTTATTTATGTGCGAAGATTTCTAATAAAATATTTTCTGTCAGTATCTAAGATATTTTTATTTTCTTTGGTTGTTGCAGCACAATGAACGTGCTTGTTGACAAATTCAACCTTGCATATGACAGACATAGCAGGAGGAGTGAGCGAACTGATTTTATTTGAAAATTTATATACTGCCAAGATTGCCTTTTTGCTCTTGTTGAATCTCCTTTGTAACAGTAGCTACATGTTTTGCTGAGTTTAGGGATCATATAGGAATCAAAGTAGTGAGTTTTCTTTTCTTTTGTCTCTCTTTAGTCGTAGTTGCCCATTTATATAACCTTGATTCTTGTGGCACCATTATATACGTGCGTGGAAGTGGTAGAGGATTTTGGCTTCAGAAGTTTTACTCAGTATGCTTGGGCCCATTGTTGCCCGGTAGCAGTAGTGTTATGCAAGTACTAATTTAATTTGAGATTCTGGGCATGTGTTCTTCCTTTCCCGCAACCCAACCCTTTTAATCCCAAGTTAATCTTCATCGTACTTTCTTGGTGAATGTTAGTCTTTCCTCGCCTCAAAATTACTTTCAAATTTGCAATTTTTTTCCCTGTTGGAATGAATTTCAGTTTGATTTATACAAAACATTATTATAAAGTTGCCCTATCTTATGGAATATGAGTTCTTAAAATCTTACAAGTTAACTTGAAGTGCAAAAATATACTATTTTAATCTTGTTAATCAGTCCAATTCTTTTGTGGCCGGTGATGACAGAAAGAACCCATTTGTTTTTCTGTTGAAGATGAAACTCATTGCGATCAAAGATAATGTTTGAATATGACAGACTGCAAATAAGCTAATGCATATCTCTTGAGAGTTGAGAAGCGATCCTTTTTAATAGGATGATATCCATTGCAATTTAAAGGGTTTATACAACAAAGAGAAAAAGCAAGACAATCAGAACATTACAACTCAGGCTGCAAATAAGGCTAAAATAAGCACAACCAAGTCTAGCTCAAGCACAAGTACAGACGCAAAAGTGTGGTTGCAGCCTTGTAGGCTATCCAACGTGCATCGTAGTGAAGCTGTATTTTAGACAAACTAAAGTACAGAAGCAACATTTTGTTGGTGTAAGCACAATGGACTTCCAATTATCTTGACAGTTCTGTCTTCTGAAAGTAATGATACTGAATGAAGTTAATAAATGGCAAGTGCAAAAGCTCAAAGTTCAGTTTTCTATACCCAGACAGTCTAAGAAAGATCATCGAAGGTCAATGAAAAAAAAACTAATAAAAGATTAGCAGATAAATGAATTGGCTCCCAAATATATTTGTACGCCAAAAGTTATTAAAGTTAGTAAATCTGCTTCTGGAAGTTGAAATGTAATGGCTCAAGTGAACTATTACAATTAAATAAAATTCATTTATGCAGAGAGAATTCCAGGATAATAGCTTTTGAACCCATATAAAAGGAGGAATTAACGCAGACTGCCTATAAAAACTAAAATAATTACCTGTTTTTACCTACATTGAATCTATTTACATTTTATACCTATGCGATCTAACTTAATTACCCAACTACCCATTTCCCCTTGACCCATATATTTTTTATCAGTCTCATCGTGTTGAATTTGTCCTCTTCTAATTAAGATCCTCTTCTTAGTTTGTTTTTGGGTATTTTTGAGTTGAAACCGTAGAGCCACTTTTGAGAAGTAATAATTAAAATGATCAAACTCAATATTCCGTTAACTTGCAAATACACAATCACTTTTACTGTGTGAAGACATGATGGGGAACATTTTACCTAGGCACGGTAAATTCTCTAAAAAACTTTTATTATTATTTTGAACTTTCAAATTTAAAATTTAATATAGCGTATAAAGAACTATACAAATTCATTAGAGTTGTAAAATAGCATTTTATATCGCCAAAATTTTAGTTATAGAATAACATACAAAGTATTACATGAATTTTAATCAAATATTTAAAAGACAAATTTAAAAGAAAACCTTTTGTGGGAGGACAATTTTTCAACTTGGGAAGGACAATTCAAGTTGAGATAACATACAAAGTGTTACATGAACTTTAATCAAATATTTAAAAACATGCATATGAGATAAATACTATTGAGTCTTGAGGCATATAAAAAAGCACAAGGGAAACAAACTTTTTGTGATTTGTTAGCCTCATCACTCAATGACACTAGTTGATAATTTTGAATAGATGCTCGAGTTCGTTTGGAAAAAATTCGATACAACATAACTACATAATTTAAATATTTTTGACACTAGTTTGATAGTAATTGTGAATAATGACCGTGTGTTTCTTTTGAAAGAATTCAATACTATTTTGATCTGATTCTGACTGAGTATGTTCGAAATGTTAATTGGAGGATGTGGCTATATTCTGAATCAATTTGGTGGAGATTTTAGAGTAGATTTTTAAATTTTAGGTTAAAATTGAGTTGAACTAGCAAAGAAGACAGATTTGTATTGTATACCAAAAATGGCATATTGTATACAATAATTAATTCAAGAGTATATAATTAGCTACAATAGTATAGTACTAGTTTTTTTTTGAAGGAATGAACCAATCCTCTATATACCAAAATAACATATTACATACCATTTTGGTTAATTCAATAGTGTATAATTTATTGCGTTGAACTGACGAAGAAGAATTTTACTGTATACCAAAATGATATATTATATACTATTTTGGTATACAGTTCATTCCAATGATATACTATTATAGTATACTATATAATGTAACGGTATACTCTTACAATTAGGTCCTTTTAGAATTTTTTAAATTTTTTATTCACAACTGATATTATTTCAGTTTAATAATTGACTTAAATTTTTTTTTAAACTCTTTGCGTACAATTGTATACCATGTTGGTATAGCTATATACTATACTGGTATCATATTTTAGTTGTAATATATTTTGGTTGTATTAGCTACATTTAATTGGTACACTATTTGATTTTTCTTTAGTAATAGTAGGATAATACAATATCTTGAATTTTTTTAATTTTCTTTTATGCATGCGTATTATGTAATCATTTTGATTTTTTCTTTATGCATTTGTTTTATATAATAGTATTATAGTACAATATTGTAACGACCCGACTTGTCATTTTAAGAATTAACGCCCCGTTCTGTGACTTAAGGTCTCGAGAAGTTTTGAAAAATATATTATGACCCGCGGGTGTGGTCGAGTTTGATTTTCGGAAGATTCAGAAATAAATTGAAAGAACAATTTTTATCTAAAAGCTTAAATGGAAAGAGTTGACCGGAGAGTTGACTTTTGAGCAAACGACCCTGGAATAAAATTTTAATGATGTCTATAATTTCGTATGGTGATTTTGGGCTTAGGCGTATGTCCGGATTTGGATTTGAAAGTCCGTAGGACAATTCGACGCATTTTGGCTAAAATTGGAAAATAGACGATTTTCGAAAAATTCGATCGAATGTTGAATTTTTGATAACGAGGTCGGAATCCGATCCTAAAAATTGAAATAGGTTTGTTATGTTATTTATGACTTGTGTGCAAAATTTGAGGTCAATCGGACTTGATTCGATAGGTTTCGACATCGAATGTAGAAGTTGAAAATTTCATAATAGACTAAAGTTTCAAGTGAGTTCGCACAAGAACTAACTTCAAATGAGCATAACTCTCATGATATGAAGTGTTATATGATATATTACCTATCAAATGAAAGATCTTTGAGTCTAGTTTCTACCGCTTCAAACCGTTCGTCATTTGGACGTTCCTACAAGAGGTTATGACCAGATTATCAAAGAATGGAAAAATGCAATTTTGCGACCAATTCTGCGATCGCAGAATAGTTATGCGATTGCGAAACTGCTTCTGCGACCGCAAACTGGTTGCAAAATGGACCAGAACAGCCCAGTTCTGGGCATCGAATTTTGCGACCATTGTGTGGCCCGCATACCCATTATGTGGTCCATTATGCGACCGCAGACCTGCTTTCGGAGGGTTAATTTTTCTATTTTCATAACTCGACCCCATTTTAATAAATAGCCTTTGGGGATTATTTTGGGGTATTGTTTTTGAGGTTTTAGAGAGAGGAAAGAGCATTTTAGAGAGAGAAGGAGGGAACCTAACATTCTAATCATCCAATCTTCAAGAATCAAGGAAGTTAATTACAAGATCTTCATCTAAGAGGTAACATTCAACCCCTAGTCTTCAAATTTCGAGTTTGGGGTAAAAGATTGGTGATTGGGAGTATGATTCTTGGGTTTAAGAGTATTATATATATATATATATATATATATATGCTTGTACCAATAAGGTTTGTGGGAAGATTGTTGAGATCAAATAAGTAAAGATTGGGTTGTGGAATGAAGGAAATCTTATAGAAGAACCTTATAACCAAATTTACATACCTAGGGTTTGATAAAATGCTCAAATAAGTTAAAACTATGAAAATCTTTCTAATTATGGTTCACTTTTATTATATTTCTAAATATATTGAAGTTTCTAGGATATCCGGAACCTCGTAGTAATGTAAGGAAGGCTCAAGAAAGATTGGAGTCGTCCGAAGGTCAATTCACGTGAGAAAATTATTTTGGAATATCGGCCTAAGTTCAAAGAGGTAAGTATCTTGCCTAACCTTGACAGGGAGAATTACCCCTTAGGTATCGAGTCTTATATGCCATTTGTGAAATGTGAAAATCCGTGTACGCGAGGTAACGAGTACGTATTCGGGCTTATATGTGAAAAATTTACTAAGTTAAAGTCTTGAGCATATTGTGTAGTAAATTTGATAATTGTTGGCATTTATTTAATCATCTATTTTCCATACCTCAATTCGCATTTATTGAATTTATTTTTATATGACGATTTGATGTGAATGTTACTTGTATATTTATGTGAATTCCGTGAGTTTGATGGTTTGATATTTCTTGAAATTTAATTTCATTTTGGATTTTTTCTCTGCAAATAATAAATTAAATAAGCTTAAGAAGAGGTATTTATATAATTATTGAGAATTTGGATTAATGAAGGTGTTGCCCTATGCTGAGTAATTTCTATCTATGTTGATTATTGTTGAGGTCTTATACACATTGTGTGGAGCTTTCGGCTATTTGTTATGAAATTAATTGATTTGTTATATCTTTGGAATTGGTTGTGGCCATTGGGCAAATTGTGTTATGAATTGATTTTTGTTATATTATCGTGATAATATTATGTGTAAATTGTTGAGTTATTATTTTGAGGATATAAGGGTGGCATTTCACTGTTGATATTATGTGGGTATAAGGTGTGGCATTTCACTGTTGTTATGTGTGTTGGGATATTGTCTGGACGGAGCGATAAGGGTGGCTATATGAGAGATAAAGGTGGCTATATGAGCGATAAGGGTGGATATTGATACTGTCAGAGCGGAGGGATAAGGGAGGCTATTATAGGAGTGATAAGGGTGACTATAGGAGAGATAAAGGTGGTTATTGTCAGGGATGATATATGATGATGTGGAGTGATTGCATTGGTGATTTTATGTGATGTTGTAATTTTTCTTGTGTTTATTTTTATATTAAAATTGGGAGCCTATGTCTATTGTCAAGCGGATTATGAAAATAAATGTGGGCACGAGGTGTCGTGAGTAAATAATGATGATATTGGCACGTGAATTGTTCGTGCAGTTGAGATATGNATAAATAGCCTTTGGGGATTATTTTGGGGTATTGTTTTTGAGGTTTTAGAGAGAGGAAAGAGCATTTTAGAGAGAGAAGGAGGGAACCTAACATTCTAATCATCCAATCTTCAAGAATCAAGGAAGTTAATTACAAGATCTTCATCTAAGAGGTAACATTCAACCCCTAGTCTTCAAATTTCGAGTTTGGGGTAAAAGATTGGTGATTGGGAGTATGATTCTTGGGTTTAAGAGTATTATGTATATATGATTGTACCAATAAAGTTTGTGGAAAGATTGTTGAGATCAAATAAGTAAAGATTGGGTTGTGGAATGAAGGAAATCTTATAGAAGAACCTTATAACCAAATTTACATACCTAGGGTTTGATAAAATGCTCAAATAAGTTAAAACTATGAAAATCTTTCTAATTATGGTTCACTTTTATTATATTTCTAAATATATTGAAGTTTCTAGGATATCCGGAACCTCGTAGTAATGTAAGGAAGGCTCAAGAAAGATTGGAGTCGTCCGAAGGTCAATTCACGTGAGAAAATTATTTTGGAATATCGGCCTAAGTTCAAAGAGGTAAGTATCTTGCCTAACCTTGACAGGGAGAATTACCCCTTAGGTATCGAGTCTTATATGCCATTTGTGAAATGTGAAAATCCGTGTACGCGAGGTAACGAGTACGTATTCGGGCTTATATGTGAAAAATTTACTAAGTTAAAGTCTTGAGCATATTGTGTAGTAAATTTGATAATTGTTGGCATTTATTTAATCATCTATTTTCCATACCTCAATTCGCATTTATTGAATTTATTTTTATATGACGATTTGATGTGAATGTTACTTGTATATTTATGTGAATTCCGTGAGTTTGATGGTTTGATATTTCTTGAAATTTAATTTCATTTTGGATTTTTTCTCTGCAAATAATAAATTAAATAAGCTTAAGAAGAGGTATTTATATAATTATTGAGAATTTGGATTAATGAAGGTGTTGCCCTATGCTGAGTAATTTCTATCTATGTTGATTATTGTTGAGGTCTTATACACATTGTGTGGAGCTTTCGGCTATTTGTTATGAAATTAATTGATTTGTTATATCTTTGGAATTGGTTGTGGCCATTGGGCAAATTGTGTTATGAATTGATTTTTGTTATATTATCGTGATAATATTATGTGTAAATTGTTGAGTTATTATTTTGAGGATATAAGGGTGGCATTTCACTGTTGATATTATGTGGGTATAAGGTGTGGCATTTCACTGTTGTTATGTGTGTTGGGATATTGTCTGGACGGAGCGATAAGGGTGGCTATATGAGAGATAAAGGTGGCTATATGAGCGATAAGGGTGGATATTGATACTGTCAGAGCGGAGGGATAAGGGAGGCTATTATAGGAGTGATAAGGGTGACTATAGGAGAGATAAAGGTGGTTATTGTCAGGGATGATATATGATGATGTGGAGTGATTGCATTGGTGATTTTATGTGATGTTGTAATTTTTCTTGTGTTTATTTTTATATTAAAATTGGGAGCCTATGTCTATTGTCAAGCGGATTATGAAAATAAATGTGGGCACGAGGTGTCGTGAGTAAATAATGATGATATTGGCACGTGAATTGTTCGTGCAGTTGAGATATGAAACGTGTGCACGAAGTGCAGGGAAAAATATGATGATTTTATTATTGGCACATGAACTATCCATGCAGATGTAATATGAATAATGGGCACGAGGTGCCGGAGAAATATGATGATTTAATTATGGACACGAAGTACCGTGAAAATATAAAAAGGGCTGAGACCCGTATTTTTATGATTATGAAATGAGGTGTCACATGATGACTTTTAATTGAAAGAATTATATTCAAAATATTTATTTGGAAGGATTTTTATTCAAAAAGTAGTATTTGAAGGAATTGTGTGTAAAAGATATTTATTTGAGGAAATTATATTTGAAAAAGATTTATTGAAAGAATTATATTTGAAAGATATTTATTTGAGGAAATTATATTTGGAAGAGAGTTATTTGGAAGAATTATATGTGAAAGATATTTATTTTAAGAACTTGATTTAATTGGGTGTACTTGTATTTATTATTTGTTGAGCAATATTAATAGTGTTCTTGTTTCCATGCCGGGCATATCACTGGTTGATTTGTGTTGCCCTTATTGTTATTTGTTTCCTATTATTTTGTATACTATATTGCACAGGTTATTAGACTAGTGAGTGTCTTGACTATACCTCGTCTCTACTCCACTGAGGTTAGTCTTGATACTTACTAGGTACCGACTGTGGTGTACTCATACTATACTTCTGCATATTTTTGTGCAGAGCCAGGTATTGGAGATATCAGACTTGAACAGAGTTAGAGTGGGATCGCAAGGATTCAAGGTAGAGTTGTTTGATCGTCGCAGTTCCTTGGAGTCTTTCCATTTTATTGTACTGTTATTTATTATTCAAACAATATTGAGTATTCGATCCTTGAGATCATTTCATGTATTCAGTTAGAGTTCGTGACTCAGTATTACCAGTCTTGAGAGGTTGTTATATTTGTAATTATTTTCGATGTTGGTAAATAAAAAGGCTTGAATTGTTATAAAATCGGCTTACCTAGTCTTAGAGACTAAGTGCCATCACGATGCCTGTGGAGGAATTTTGGGTCATGATAAGTTGATATCAGAGCTCTAGGTTCATAGGTTCTATGAGTCACGAACGAGTCTAGTAGAGTCTTGCGGATCGGTACGGAGACGTCTGCACTTATCTTCGAGAGGCTACAAAACTGTTAGGAAATTTCCACTTCTTTCATTTTTGTCGTGCGGAATTTGAGCCTTTGTATCTCTGTTCTGTCACAGATGGTGAGGACACGTTCTACCGAGTTAGCTGAGCAGACATCCACACATACTGCTAGGGCTGCAAGAGGCCGTGGCCGAGGTAGAGGCCGAGATAGAGGTCGAGTAAGGGCACGTGCCGCGACTGGAGCACCTGTCAGAGCAGCAGTTGAGGAGCCGCCAGTAGCTCCAGCTGGGGGACAGGTACCCGAAGCACCTGTTGTTAACCCCGGGCTTCAGGAGACTTTAGCACAGTTCCTGAGTATGTTTGGTACATTAACTCAGGCGGGATTGATCTCTGTTGCACCAAATATTTCACAGATTGGGGGAGTAGCTCAGACTCCTACACAAGTCCTGAGCAGCAGGTTCACATTGGTCAGGTTTCGGGTGTAGTACCGGTACAACATGTTATTCTGGTTCGGCCTGAGGTTAGGCCAGAGGCATCAGAAGAAGAACAAAAGAGACTTGAGAGGTTTAAGAGGTATAGTCCACCTACTTTCAGTGGCACAACCACAAAGGATCCCCATGAATTTCTAGAAAATTGTCACTGTATTCTCCGCACCATGGGTATTGTGGAAGTGAGCGGAGTTGCCTTTACTACATTTCAACTATCAGGCACAGCGTATCGGTGGTGGAAAATCTACGAAGAAGGTAGACCAGCCGATGCAACACCACCAACTTGGACTCAATTTTCGGAAATGTTCTTGAAAGAGTTTTTCCCCAGACTCTCCGAGATGCATGGCGCACAGAGTTTGAATGGTTGCATCAAGGCACTATGACAATGTCAGAATATGTTATCAAGTCCAGTAAGTTAGCCCGTCATGCACCTATCTTTGTTCCTGTAGTCAGAGAGCAGGTCCGCAGATTCATTGAGGGGCTCAATTATGATATTAAAATATGCATGGCTCGAGAGTTGCAAACTGATACTCCATTTCAACAAGTAATGGAGATTGCGAGGAAGATTAAAGGTGTTCTACGCGAGGAAAGGGAGTCTAAGGAGGCCAAAAGGTCTCGAAGCTCTGGAGGGTTCAGTGTATTTTACTCTTCAGCTAGGACCTATTATAGCGGAGGCTCGAGAAGTCGGCCAGCTCAGTCCGCACATCAGATTACTCGGAGTGCTCCAGTAAGTTCTTACAATGCACCACCGGCACGAGATTCCTATAATGGTTATTCCAATTATCTGGTACAGACTTAGTATGAGCACCTGCGACCTCAGAAGGGTTGTTATGAGTGTGGTGACACTAGGCACATTATGAGATATTGTCCTAGACTTGGGAGGGGTGGATTTTATCAGAACACTCAGATTATGGCCCCCAGTGCAGCTACTACCCCACGTGCACAGCCAGTTAGGGGTGGAGGACAGACGGGTGGAGGACTCCTAAGAGGTGGAGGCCCGACCCGTTAATATAATCGCTATGATTTGGCTGAGGCCGATACACCAGATGGTGTCGTTATAGGTACGATCCCGATTTGTTATAAAAGAATATTTTCCCTTAATTTGATTCAGATCTGAATATTGAGGTGAGTCCTCCTATTATGCTCCGCTTATGGATGAGTTTCGTAATTTTGTGACCCACTTATATGTTTATCCATGTTGGGAGATTTGAAGATGTGAGCCCGTATCTGCCATTTTTATTTTTGGGCACTATTGAGGGCTATAAGTCCAAAAGTAATTTTTATTATTCATTATAGTGGGTTTGATGTGTTTCGGAATAATTAATTCGATTTTATGAATTATATGCCCTACCGGTATGAGAGTTCATTATGTATTATGAAAAATATTTATAAAATTTATTGAAAAGAAGAAAGAAAGGAAATTGAAATTTCAGTTGGCACAATGTGCAAAATACTTGTGATTCGGAGTTGAGGACGAGATCCTCGCGTTTTTATGTTACGTGAAATATTGAAAACGGGCTACAAGCCGCAATGGAAGTTATATAAGGATGATGTCCTTGTGGTGAAATATTTATAAGTTTAAATTCTCCCTTTGTGAAGTTTAATTTGTACTATAGTATTAATAGGGAGTTATGCCTGATAGGCTTATGTCATAATTCTTTTATGTGTTTCTCTGCCATAATTGTGTTGTAATTATTGAGTTTTAGCCTACGAGGTGAGTTCCTAGGTGGCATTAAATGTGACTCGTTAAGTTGGGTAAATAGTTATGAGGTCTTCATGCCTCACATTTTGCTATCAGTGTTGTGAAAATTCGAAACGAGGTTTTGGTTAATATGAGGTTAATTGGCGATGCTGTAATCGATTATGAACAACTATTAAGACCAGAGATATGGTGATGGGCATACATATGAGGTGCTTCATGTCCTGATATCATTATGATAATGTAGTGCTTGTAATGCTGAGACTAGTGCTTTTGATATATATACATTGTGGTGCTTTGTGGGGTTGTGGATGTGTTGTTAGGAGTTGTTTTGGTGTTACTCTAGTAGGTGGATGAGCCCAATTACAGGGGAGACTCTGTTGCAATTTCTGATAAGTTGATGTGTGCGTAGGCACGAGTTACTATAGCCAGTTGAGACTAATACTGTGCGTTGATGTGAAAATCGGACTTTTTGAAAATATTTGGAGTGTAGGAAAATTGGTTTTAAAGTTTATAAGTATGGATAAAAACATTAATCTCAACCAAGATGGTGTTGTCGGACCCATATTAAATTGCGGAACGTAGAATCACCCACGAGTATGTGTGTAAGAATACACTCAGTAATTTAATGTCATCAGAAAGATTCTTGGCACTGTGAGCACCTAATTTTTGACTATATTTGAATTTTTTATCACTTTCTACTATGTAAATATTTTCAGAAATTTAATATATATTTTTAGCTTTGTTACACTTTTATATATATATATAGGGTAAAAATTAATAATAATTTAAAAGGTCAATTATCATCATCATCATCATCATTATTATTATTATTATTATTATTATTATTATTATTATTATTATTATTATTATTATTATTATTATTATTATCTTTATTTTTAAATAAAATGAATTAAAAACCGAAAATTAATTATTATTATTATTATTATTATTATTTTTTAAAACAAATTTCGGATGGGAATTAAAAAATAGAAAAAGTAGAAATATAAAATTAAAAAGTAAAAGTAAAAGTAGGTGGAATAATAAAAAAGTAAAAGAAAGTGAAAGAATGTGGAAATTTAAAAAAATGAAAAGTAAAAGAATGTTGGAATTAAAAAATAAAAGTAAGGGTAGCTAAAATTCTTTTTAAAAAAAAAGTAAAATAAGTGGGAAATAAAAAAGAAAATTAAAATAAGTGGGAAATAAAAAAAGAAAAGTATAAAAGTGAAAATTTAAATATAATAAAAGTAAAAAAAGTAAGAAATTAAAAAATAAATTAAAGGAAAGTGGGGAATTATTTTTTTAAAAAAATAAGAAAAATGGGAAGTGAAAATTCTTTTTAATTAAAATAAAACAATAAATACAAAATAAAAAAATAAAAATCTGAAAATTCCGAAAAACATTTCTATAAATAGAAGAGAAATGTGAGGAAAACAACAAAGGAGAGAAAGAGAAAAAAGAATAGGGAGGAAGGAATTGCGAGAAAGTTATTTTCTTCTTCTAGGATAAGGAAATTTCTACTTGTGTCATTCTTTCTTCGTCTTTCTTTCAAAAAATCCAGCAAAATCACCCCCTCATAAAATAGCCTTAAACCTAGCAAAAAATAAGTCACTAAATCACCGGTCTTGCAAGGTCGATCGGGGTTGCAAATCGCGATTTGTTGTTCGAGGTTTCGTGGCTGGTGAAAGCTCCAGTCAACACTCGTCGAATTGTTTAGTGCTCTTGTAATTTCATCTCTGTTAATTTATATCAAAGGTCCGTTATTTCCCTTTCTTTACTGATTATAATTGTCCATTTACCTTCTTGTCTATTGACTATTGGTGTGATTATTGGGTAGCATGAAGTAGTAGTTCACTCTATTGATATTTGGATCATTTGAATCTGATTGTTTCCTTGTTCATATGTTTATTGAACCATGATGTTAATTTTATAGTTGCAAAGTTTTGTTTTGAGTTGATTTAACCGGATAAAGGGTCTATTGAATCACTGTAATTTGGCTTGTTTCATGAGATTGTGGTGTCATTAGTTTTGTTTAAAAAATGTACAGAATATGGGATAATATGTTGGATAATTTGTTTGGGCCACGATTTGTTTCTAAGGAAATTATTTGTTTTGTGCTGTTGGAGAAGAAAAGATTTTGGCCCAAAAGATTTAGTCTCATCAGACCCAAAGTAATAAATAACATAGCTGGCCCAACTTTCTCTAAACTAGTCCACTTTTCTATAAATAATATATCCAATTCTTCCATAAATAATTACATACCTCATGACCTTACAATAATCTCAAAATTAGTAATTGAATAATATTTGAACATCGTAGCTTGCTTTAGGCGCGATTAATAATAAATCATCGTTATTGTGGGTACGGTTCCCGTGGCATGGTCACGATATATAATCCCCAATTCGAGTGTACGTTTCACGTGACTCTACCACAACTTCAAACAATAATAAATAAAATTAAACACGTTATAGATTGCGGATGCGTTTCACGTGACGCGATTTGCGATGTGTATAAACAACGAGTGTACGATAACGTAACTCGTCTCATATTAATTTCATAAAAGTTTAAAATTCAGTAATGTAATAAAAGCGGTAAAAGGAATAAAAATGCACATATAGGTTTAAAACATGTATTAAATCAGATAACTAGGCCAATTATTAATAGTTGAGCGACCGTGCTAAAACCACAGAACTCAGGAGTGCCTCACACCTTTTCTTGGGTTAACAGAATTCCTTACCCGGTCTTCTGTGTTCGCAGACCATAAATAAGAGTCAATTTTCCTCGATTTGGGATTCTAAAATAAATCGGTGACTTGGGACACCATAAATTATTCCAAGTGGCGACTCTGAATAAATAAATAATCCCATTTCGAATAATGTCACTTAATTAGAAAAACTCCCTATTCCCCTCGGGAAAAAGGAGGTGTGACAGCTCTGGCGACTCTGCTGGGGACTAAGAACCCAGAATCTCTAGTTCAGGGTTCAGAATTCGAGCTTAGAATAGCTGTTATACTTGGCTTTTATTTATTATCTTATTTTTACGTGTTTGAGCCTAATGTGCTAAATGCCACTTTTTACCGCTTTGATATTGCTTGAACTGTATATAAACTGTTACGAAACCCTCTTCTCTCTAAGTCTTCTAAATCTTTTGGGAAGCGTGCGCTTCGCGTGGCTTCTTTTCTGTTAGGGTCATACCCTAATTTTAGAAC